>JAAGNO010010105.1:161806-180599 GCA_033439905.1 Ceryle rudis | reverse complement strand
AACCAATCCACCAACCATGCCCACCACCCCTTTCCCCTCCCCCCCCAACCAACCCCCCCCCAAACCAACAAGCCAACACCAAAAATAACATACAAAACCACCACAACCCTCCTAGGCAACCAAATCCAATATCTTGGTAAAACAATGAAGCCTAACTTCATGCACATAATCTTGAACATGCCAAAGTCCTACTTTCACTTCCTAATCCAAACCAGCACACATCAAAATTGAGATCAATGCAAAAATCCTAACACAAATCCAAATGTGTATTTTTACAATAAAAGGCAAAATAAAAGAACCTTGAATTAAAAAATTCCTCTGGGGTTTTCAAAAACTGGATAAAAAGGGACAGTATTTAAAAACATGCATTTTATTTTTGATGCAGAGTGATAATTCTTGTACTTATTCCTTAACTTGCCTAAATTGTCATAGCTGGCTGAAGAAAAAAATAGGTGTTCTGATGTGCGAACAAGAATTTGAGAACTGTGTAGAAACTATAGCACAGTTGATGAGTTCACAGGCTGTAAACATATTTTCATGAATGTGACTTTAAATTTAAAGATAGACACACGAACACACTACTTGAAAACTCATATCAGTGCTCAGCAGCTTGCAGACAACTACCAAGTGGCCAATTATTAAATAATAAGACAAAATTGATTTACAGTGTAAGACTCCTTTGCTATAGCAGTTAATACTACATTTACATGCCTCTATAATTTACTTTAGTTAGGGCTGTCTCATATTAATATTCATTATGAAAGTTCTCTTCTAATATTGCTTGATTTGACAGGAATGCATTAGCTATGACAAATACTTTATACTGTGCTCAGACAATATTAATACAAGCAGAACTTCTGATAATTGCTGTTAACTAAACACAAAGATTTTCTTTTCTATTTGAAGTTACTCTTTCCTATTTTTCCAACACTATAAATTTTGATAACTACATATCAGTCAGAGTAATTCCTAAGCTCAGCTTGGCTTGCTAGACCACATGAACTGAACCTATTCAGTCCTTCCATAAATTTTAAGAAACAAGAATTGTTATGATGTTTTGGCTTGGGGAGGAATGTTTTAAGCAGAAGTAAATCACTATCCTTAGCTGTTACCTCTCTTTTATGTTAGAGTAAACAAATTGTTCCTTTTTAAGAGATTACGTGTTCATGAAAGTTCCTTATCCATTTGGAATCTGCGATCACAGAATTTTACAAGCATAAAGTAGAATAAACCTGTTTGCCATATTTGAAACATCTCTACACAGTTGTAGTAAGACTTGCCTGGAGAAATAGGGTCTGAAGTTTCAGAGGATACGTAAGTAAGGTACAGCCACAAATTACGTTCAGGTTTTGCAACATAAATATTCAATGAAACTATCCTGTGTGGTCAAAATGCACGGTCAAGGAGACATTATAAAAAAAACCAGTATTTACAGACCCCTGATGTACACATGGTAGAATCCACAACTCAACATTTATATCATAATCATAGCTCAGCTTCATAAATATGTTAATTCAAACAGAACAAAACACTGAAAAACAAGTTGCTGTAAAATAGGTGTTACTAGTGTTTTTGCACTAATAGCTATGAGCCTATCTTGTCCTCAGGCAAAGAGTTGTCAAAAATTTAACACTAAGCACACTATAATCCACTGTTTCAATTTCTTGGTTTTTTTTCCTAAGATATTAACATGATATATTTTTACAATCTAAGCAAGATGCTAGAATTCCCCAGATAAGTTTGTAATGTTTATTTTTAAAAAGCAGACATTGACTACATTCTAGAAAGCCAGGCCCCAAGTCATCTTTGCAATAAATATTCAAGGAGAACATTTCTCATTCCTAAAAATCAATGGCCAATGAGTAGTTAAAAAAAAAAATATTACTTTACCTATAGTCCAATATTTAAAACTGCAGAAGGTATAACTATTGTAGGAATTATACATTCACGGTGCACAGTAAAGCACGTTCAGAGCCTCGTGCAAACTTACACATATAGACCAAATAGAGGGGAAACAAGCATTTTGTTAGTATCATTTTGCAACAGATAATTGACTTTGCTATATTGTGCTACATCAGTTATATTTTCTCTGTATCAAAGATGTTACTGTCAGGATTTGTGAGGGCTGGTAAACTCTCCTACCCAGGGAGGCAACAGTCCCTTCCTCCAAGGACGCAGAAATGCCCATGGCTTGGCAGAGGATATGGTACAAAACCCAGACCCATTTTGGACTAAAATTTTTTGAGGAGTAAGCAAAACAGAAATGTAAATACCAGAGAGCCAGACAGAAGGCAGTTACAGTACTCTAGGTAAACTCTGCAGGTCTTAATATTTTTTGTTTGTTGTTTTCTGGGGCTCTGGGCAATATAGCCACCAAATATGCAATGCTTTGTCTAGCACAGACCTTTAACACACAGCTGGAGCTTTAGGAATTCCTCCCTCACTTCCATTGAGCTTTATCCACATGGTTTTTTTTAATACATAAAGCTGTCCCAGCTTTCTGAGATTTTTTTCTTCTTCTTTGATAATTCCAGTGTCAAACGAGATAACAGAAACGTGATTCATTTGAATTGAAATTGGATAATCCCTTCTTTGGGCATGGAATTATTTATTCAACTCATAACACTATCAACCATTAGTATACGGTAAATATAAACTTACAAAGTAGGCACTGAAGAAAAAATCTCTTTAAACCTCTTCCTGGTTATTTGAGGAATTCTACCAATAATAATCCAGACTTTTATGTGCACTTGAACACATATGAACTACTCAGAAGCTCTAAGTGAAATAAATTTCAGTAATAAGTCTTGATGGATTCTTCTTCAGGGTACATGACCTGTACATTTACAAAACTTCACAGTCTGTAAAAAATGGTAGTATGGTATGATGATTTTCAGAACTGCCTTTTTTTTTTTAAGCTGGAAACTATGTATCTGACATGCAAATGTTTGTCTGATTTGAAAGACAGGCAAATTTTTGCCATAATTAGAGTGGGAAAACAATAAAAGAAGCTGTACATGACTGTTCTGCTAAAACTCCCGTGCTTCTCTCTTAGAATAATTAATTTCTTTACAGACCCAAAAGAGGAATCTTTTATAGATTGCACTGTTGCTTCATCAGCTTGTAGCCAAGTTAAAGAGTTGTTCCAAATAAAAAATAACATTCTAAAACATTTGTTATGTGAAAATTACCTTCCGAGTAAGAGAGAAAGCACAGCTTTTTTACAAAAGCACATTTGCTCATATATGGAAGAACAATTTAGTATTTCAATTTCATTATTCTGATGTCAGTCAACCATTTGGTACTAGGGGGATATATCTTCTTTCTACATCTACTCTGTACACTTTTAAACCAAATTCAATTTCTGGAAGCACAGCCTCTTGGGTGATTACCATACCTGAAGCTGAATTAAGAAATGTCTTAAACTGGCTATGAAATGATGAAATATTTAAGTCTCCTAAGGCTTCTGGTCAATTTATGACCTTTATTGCCAATACTTCAGATATTTTACATTAGTACTTCAGACACCCACATCAGATGACGAAAAAAAGTCATTAAAATGAAATAAACAATAATGAATTCTTCAAACTAGGACTTGAAGCAATTAGTAGTATATTAGCCTAATTATGAGCACTGAAAATAAAGGTCTCTGGTCAGTCCGCATAATCAGAGATGTATTTTAAAAAAGAAAGCAACAACAAACACCCATAAAAAACAAAACAAAAAAACCCCAAACCAACACAAAAGGCACTATAGAATCTTCTTACTGTGGTAAAATATCGAACCTTATCTCTTGATTCAGAGACTGCCCAAGTATGTAGTAATGACTTTGAAAAAAATAAGCGTGTTCTTCAAACTGTTACTAAAAGACTCAGTAGCATGGGCTTAGCTACTAGAAAGCACTCCCTGCCAATCATAAAGCAAGTGTGCACACAATAGCCATTGCTCAGAGCAAGATGACACAGTACCAAAGGAAGATAAATGCACTCCAAACTACGTAAGTCTAGAAATGTCGGCAATATATCTCATGAGTTCTATAATGACAGCCATCTTTATTAGATACAGTGTCCAGAGTATCTGAGGAAGAGAAAAACACTAAGTTTAAAATAGCACAGCTCTGTGTGAGAGTAGAAAGAGAGAGAAACTGCATTTTCCAACTTTCTGGTTTGGATTTTGCATTTGTCTGTTTGGGGTTTCTTTTTTGGTTGTTTTGTGTGGGTTGTCTTTTTTTTTTTCCTCTCCTTTTTTTTGGCATAAACTGCAGACAGTAACAAAATGAATACAAAGACAGACAGAGGTGCAAGATAATACAAAATATAATGACCTGTTCTGGATGAAGCAGATTAATATACCTAACACCTGGTTTAGGATTTTTTTTCCCTCTCTCCACAGCTTTCTTTCTTCCCCTCATTCTCATTTAAAGGGTTTAATTTGAAGTGTCCTGGAAAGTGTTTTGCATTTTTAAAAGTCTTTTTAAAGTACTAGAAAGACTGTTACCTGAGGGAAATGATTAGACAGATTTCCAGTCACAGATGGTTCTTCTAGACTATTACTGATCAATAAAAATGTGGAACTAAGTGCTACAGTGCTGACAAACACACTGTTAATGCTAATTAGTAGGAATGGGCTAATTCAAATTTCCATTAATTTTCTTTCTTAAAGTTAGCTAGGAATGTTTAAAAGCTTAAAATAAAAAACTAGTAGGAGATAGCCATGAAATAGGCTTCACAGTTGTGATAGAGGATAACTAGGGATGTTGACCTGGAGGCAGAAAAAATGCTGTGAAATTAAAAGGCAGCCCAGTAACAACTCCACATTTGTGAACAGACTTTGCAGCGGATGGCTTGAAGAATCCCCCAGCATAGGGCAAACAGAACTGTAAATGAGAATCTCAAATTTTTGTGCAGTGAAAGACCTATGAAAGATTCCCAACAACAAAAAAAAGTGACAATTAAAGGTTTAAATTTTCAGCGGCAGCCTGGGTGATTTTCCTTTAAATTTACTCAAACACGCTATGAGTACCATGATGTAGTGCAACTATGCAAACAGATTCTTGTTTGCCTTTTAAACAATTAAGTGAAGCTTAAATGTGTGCCCTGACTGACTCAGGCATTCAGGTATCTGCTAAAAATGTGAAAAGAAGATGGAGCCCCTGTGCAAGTGGAGGTTGGACCCCAGATATGGCCAGGCACCAGTTTTGTCAGTACAGCTAGTCCTTTAGTTTCCATGTTGTTGTTCTTTTCATCACGGGCATAATTCACCTTCTTTGCTCATTAGTGCAGTTATGACGCTTGCTGTTGATACCTGGAGCAATTACTGCAGGATCCATGCATGGATCAGGCTGGCAAGCTCTACTGAGGAAACAGCAGTAGAAGTGAAATTCCTTACAGTTCCCCTCTTCATCCTGACAAATCAGTATCTGACCATCCAGGTATGCAGGTAACATGCATGAACTTATCTACATTTAAACAAAAACACCTGACTTGTGCTTTCAGAAAAAAAAACTCCACCTTCTAGATGGATTAGTAATGTGTGGATGTTCATGAGGGAGGTGAGAGTTATAAGCTTATTGCCACAAAGGTGATTGCTATTGGGTTAAAAATTACTCAAATTCCCAGATCCAAGTCATTTGAAATAAGAGATAATTAACATTATGAGATACTGCCATTCATGCTATTGATTTTATACAGAAGCTCCCAGGGGCTGTAAGTATTGTCACTCCTGTGCACACAAACTAGAAGAGTCCCCACTAATGATCTATTAAAATCTGATGCTGAAGCTCCTTTAGACTAGTCATAGTCTGAGGGAGATAACACACTAACCTTTCTCCAAGCCATTGCCCTTGCACTGCATCTGTTGGTGTAACAAGGAACTAGCGACTAGAAAGCACATGCAGCTAAAGTGTGACAACATTGAATGGCAAGATCTGCAATGTATTTCAGGTTTCCTATGCATTGCCATCAAAGGCTGCTGATATTTCCTTATACTTGAAAGCAGGAAAAAAAGTAAGCATCTTTCCCAACTGGGAAACAGTGATTTATTAATGGCAAATACTGCAAGTAAATTTGACTAGATGGCTGAATTGAGTAATCTGTTTATGCAACTAAGATGATACTACGAACTTGCAGCTATTAAACCAGCAGAGCAGAAAATGAACCAGAAATAGTAAAAACTAAAATGTACCACAGGAAGGGATTAAAATTGCATGGCAGCTGTCTCAAAACTCCTCTGATAAGGTGAATGAACTAAAGAGCTCATTCGAGTGCTCTAATGTAAGAAAATGGCTATTTGCAAGGAGAACTGAGATAATTTGAAAAGCGTGATAAAAAAGTAATTTTTAAAATCTGCTTTCTCTGTAATGGTTAGCTGGAAACATGGGTTACTAAAAGTAATGCTACAACTTATGTTTTTATCAACACAAATCTAGTGTAAAATAGTAGATCTTCTGACCTTCCTAAAATGTTTATTATAAGGCTTAAAACTAACCAGAAGTGGATCATTAAGTGAAAACAGTACTGAATCCCCATTCAAAGAAGTTGGAAAATGCTTGAAAGTATACAGCTTGGGAATTAAGATATGAATTTTAATTCTCTCAATTCAAATTCTAGCAATGACAGAAAAAGAAAATACTGTATCAGGTACAATAAAAGAAATCAGTCTTCCGGAAAATAAAACATCTTAATTATCTGGAGTCCATTTTGTAACAATTAAGGACACTGAGACAAGGTATAGGCACCTTTGCACCATAAAGCCTTTGTTTTATCCAGACAAATACATATCAGAAATTGTAATTTTCTAGAGTTTTATTTAATCAAGTACTATTCACTTGTCCAGTCCTGTACTAAACACAGAAAGATAAAATATTATAACCTAGTTAGGACATACTTTAAGAATCAGTTCTTGAGCTTTAAAAATGCACATTGTCTGACTGAAGTCAAATGAACTGGTCTCATGTTTAAATTTAATTACTATTAAGTTTGCCACATAAAAGACTTTGATACAGAACACCTGTAACATATAATACTGATCTGCAGTCTCCATATAGGAAAGACTTTTTTTTTCTGTGAGGTGTCAGAAAGACCAATTACATATTTGAAGACAAAAACAATATATATGTCCACAGTTTTCTCTGATGTACAACAGAGTATTACCCAGACAACTTCCATTATTAATTCCTGAGTCAAATCTAATAGCTGTGCTCAAATGAGCATGAGAATCTCACATGATATTTTGTATATGTTATAATCCTTCTCAGTGTTAAAAAGGTTTTGTCTTGATTCTGGAATAAGAATATTTTCCACTTACAGTCTTTGCATATTGTCACATCTCTCAACTATTAGGAGTTTTTTTACTATTACATTGTTGTTTTAATGCAAATTTTTATAGACCATAATTCAAAATACTGCTTACATTCTCTTTGATACAGTAAATACTGTTTATGCATCTACCTCATTAGGTTTTTCACCATTAAACTGTTCTTAAATAATTGTATTAGATTTTCCCTAAGTTCCTACTCAAATTTATGATATTCTTTGGGGAAAAAATAATTTAGTTAATTTACAGTAATAAAAAAATAAAAAACTTTACATTCCTCTATTGTCCTCAAAAAACCCCACAAATGCTTTTTCACCAGGCTTTCTGGAAGCATCACTACACCACTGTTTTCTGTGTGGCTGATACTTAACCAAGTACTCCAAATCACTCTTCATCTTTACAGAAAGTCCTTCAACTTTTCAAATTTCCCCCCCCCCACCAAGAACACCACCTTTTTTTGTATTAAAAGACCTTGATTCACTAAATCTCCAGCTCATCTTTATTACTTGTCTAGAACTCTAGATAGTAATAGATATGTAGAGATATAGATATATATATAAATCTAGATATATAGAAAAATATCCAGAACTAGATATTTTTCATATCCTCTGCAATTTGTGAAAACATTATTATTCTTCGTAAGTGATGACGTAAGCTTAGACTGGAGTTAAGACCTTATTCCAAAAAGATTTCATTGGAATATTTCCACACCAGCTCATACCTTGTGACTGCCTTCTAAGGCCTATAATTAGCAGGCTTATATCCACTTAATAGGTTCTATATTCCTTCTGTATCATTTTAGCATCTTAGATAATTTTTAACCTCTGCACATTCTAGAGCCATGCAAACAGAAAGAATCAGCATGCTTTCCTCTCAATCAAGCATGTAACCTCATAAAAACAATTTTAGGTAGGAAAGTACAAGTGTCTACCAATTCATATTCACTGTCATTATATACTAGGTCTCCTTTCCTTCAGTACTCAAGTACCCTGTCAGATGTTGCTTCATTTTTTCCCCAAGACTGGTGTCAGGCTGACAGACCTATAAATACTTGATTCAACCAGTTTACCTTTTGTGAATACTGACATAACTGACATTAACTTTCTTCTAGTCCTCTTGATTTTCTACAGCATGCATAATGCACAGGGAAGGGAAGGAAAAAAAAAAAAGAAAAAAAAAGAAAAAAAGAAAAAAAAGAAAAAAAAAAAAGCACCCCAAAACATATCCAGAAAGCTCTTTAACCGCTTTTTAAAAATGTTCTTTTGAAACTTTTTTCTGGTCTGTTGTTTAATTTAGTACTTGTGGTTAAATACACTTAATGTTACAATTAACACGGAAAGCATTTAAACATTACAGTACCATCAAGTTTACATAAGTAAACTGGCTTTTTCATTTCTTAAATCTATCAGACAGTTCCTTGGTTCCTGATAAACTTAAAAGCACCTTTTTGTTTTCTTTGATGAGCCTATATTTAGCCTTGGAGCCATTTTTTTCCTATAATAACATGTAGATCTTCATTTCTAATTGACAGAAATTTCTCAAGCTCCTTTGATACTAATTCTGTTATGGACATGACATAAACCAAAATTATTAATACTGGGAGACTGCTATGTGATGCATTATGGTGAAGTGTAGAATGCACAAAGATAAAATGAGAAATAAATAATATTTTTTCAAGATGTTTGAAACACTAAATGGATTTTGAGAATGTCTTAACATACCTTTTCTGAAGTTGTGTGGCCTGCATGAATTACCTGTAAGCAAGCCATTTAGTATATGGAAAACGACATCAAGACAAATAAGCAAAGAGTTCAGGTGCATGAAGACCAATCACATATTTACTTTCCTCCTCAAACAGATATTGCAGTCACAGTTATGGTTGGTCTCAAGATAACTTAATATCAAGTATCTTCAGCAACAACAAATAAGGTTAAGCTTAGCTCAGGCTTATTTATATGATTCACAACTGCAGTGCCAGCAAACCTTAAAACGACTAGATGTTAGATGAATTTTTGTATTTTGGCATATATTCAATCATTCAAAACACTTTTTTTTTTGTTAAGGTGTAAGGAAGGGGAACAATGGCAGGAACTGAGAAAGTATTTGGTCCCATTTGATATTTCAGTGTGGTTTATCTTTAACTACAACTAAATATAAAATGAGTATTTGCAAAGCTTAACTCCATTAATACAGTAAATGAAAGGTATATTTTAGCAAAGCAATGACATAGAACAGAAGAATTTCATAAATGAGACTTCTCTTGCTCAGGAAAGAAATCACTGATCTGCTAATACTTAAAATACATTACTGAAAGATGTGGAATTCCATATGGAAGAGTTTATTTTGCAACAATGATATTCTTTCTCACAGTGGTTTTGAGTAGTACTCAGTTCTGGTGTCTTTCTGAAAGGGTCTACTCTAGATATCTGTAGGATAGTCTCTTTCTAGAAAGAATGATTTCTGCTATGCTATTTTATCCTGAATGGCCAATGAAATGGACAAGGTAAATAGATTCCCTTATGTTTATTAACACAATTGTTCCAGCTCCAGTTGTCTTTTGATAACTAAATGACACTATAAAGGCATCTTACAGCAACAGCTCCAAACATTTAGCACACTACATTTATTCATACATTTAACCATACTCTCCTCCTTTCTTGGTTTAGGCATGGCAAGATTGTTCCAGGAATAACAAGAGAAAATAACCTAAGCAAGCTCTAAAGCATCTTTGGAGATGAGGCTGCCTTTGCCTTAGAAATATCCCGTACAAAACAAAACCAGTCCTCAAACAGATAACAAACAACTACCTTCTTATTTCTACATTGTCCAGCCAGTATAATGTCAGCTTGAAAACATGTGGATCTTTTACATGAAGATCTAGCTATTCACCTATTGCCCCCAAAGCAGACCCTTCTCATTTGAAAAATTCCAGACTCGCAAAAACTGACCACCTAATTGCAAGCACAGAATCAAGAAGTTTCTGCTCCATTCTAAAGTAGTCCATAAACTGACAAAACAATTATGCAATATTAACACGTTTCTGAAGCTGATTTTTTACAATAAAAACTTGAAAGAGGATCTAGGACTGCAATACCATAATTTATTTGAAATACCAATGGCTAGAACTACAGAGCCTCCTAATCCATCCGGCTAGCTAGTGTCAATGCCACTCCCAATAAAACAAAATTCACCATGAAGAATGAGTCGTTAGGTAGACATGCTACAGTGCTTCATCCAGTTTTTCTTATGAAGAACTGATAAACAGATCTCTGATAAACACAGTACTACTCCCAAGAATTCTAGTAAGTAACGCTACAGGCACGCAGCAGCCAAGCTCACATTTTCCTGAGATACTATAAAAGATCCTACTTAATATTACAACAGAAAAATGCTTTTCAGACCTACGAACAATATCATTGTTAGTATTGGACATTCACACTGATTCAATAGGCTGATACAGATGTTGCGACTGACAGCGGTTTCTATCTGCAGGATTATTCAAGCATAAAATTGTTGTCAAGGCAATCCCAATCAAAAGCAGCTGGGTCCACAGAAAACACTTGGTGTTCATACAACAAAGCTCTCCATGTATGTAGATGCAAGCAAAGAAGGATTTTATTGCACATTCATGATCAATTGAGGCACACATAAATTACTGTTATTTTTATATTGCCATTTGGCTAAACTCTGAAGGAAAGAAAAAGCCCTAGTTCAACACAGAGATCAAAAGAGAAGCTATTGTCTTCCAAATTACCATCAAGCTCTAATGCAAAAATGGTACAACAGTCTGTGGAATGCTGATAACATTTATGTGGTGCAGTTAGCTACAGATGTCTGAAGTACTGAAAAGACAAAGCATAGGTGATTTACAGTGAAAGATGTTGTAGCAGAGTTGGATTTTACTGTCTTGGGCTGGATTTTCCAGGCATGCTAAGAGAACTGATGGCTGTGAATCAGTAATCTCTAATTTCCAAGGAAATGACAAGAGAATCAGAACATCTTTTTCAGACTATAATTAAAGTTTTTTCATTCAAATAAAATTAAAACTTGCAACTTTGGAATGCTCCACCCAAAATATCTCAAAGAAGTTAATATGAAGCAAAAATCCTTAGAAATTCAAGTTTCAAGATCATTGTTCTGTTTTGATGTGTACTAAAACATTGACTTGTAAAGTAAATCAGTTTATACACAGGATCTCAAACCTAAACCCCGAATTAGCCTGTTAATTTTGCTGTGCCCTAAGTAATGGTGAAGTGATGTGAAGAAATCATGTACCAAAACAAAGGCGTACTTTATGATACAATAAAGTATATGGAAACATAACAACAGCTAAGATATACAAACAGACTGCACTGAATTGTCTTCAGTTAAGCATCCTTGATATTCTAATTACATATAAAAGAGTATCCACAGCCTAAGCTGTACAAGAAAATTGCACACTGGGATCATACAGTAAATTTTCTATGCATCCATCAACAGATTTTTGAATGGTATTAAATACTATTTTGAATTTTAAATACAGTTGACATTTATATAATTGTTAGAAATAGAATTTCTTTTAGTTACAAAAGATTACAAGAATATCTGTCCATAAAAAATGCTAATAAAGAGGCAGTGGCACTTTTTATGTTAATGTCAGTATACAGCAGCAGGTATCCCTCAGCTTTGCTTAAAGGAAAAGTTAAGGTGAGTTGCCCTTAAAATGAAGGATTGAACAACTTGAAGAGTGATAGAATAGGGGAGCTAAAGCAAGCAACAGCAGAAATAATCCAGTAATTCTTAATATATGTAAGCTTTTATAAACCTTAAACTGTAGCCATTACCAAAACATATGTTTATAATAAAAAAAAACCAACAAAAAACCCCACAAAATAAGCTCAAAAGCAGACTAAGGGGGATAAAAGAATAGTGTAAATAAAAGGAGAGCAGAGATAAGAGAAAAGTGATACTCATTTTCAAATGAGAGTTCCTGTCCATTACAGGTTCTGGAGTTGAACCAGGAACTGCACAAATACATCTATGTACAGAGCTAACATACATGTGGTTTTGACTAAGTGATAAAAGCAAGCAAGGTGCTAATTCACAATATTGGAGGAAACAACAGCTAACTACCTGTCTTGAACACAGAAGGACAAATATCACAATTGAATATTCAGAAACACATTAATACAAATATCCAAAGAATATTTCTTCATATTTTTAGATAAAATTGCTGTGGTACTAGTCAATTATATGTTGCCCTATAAAGATTTATTTGACCAAGTTTTCATTTGAACACTTGTAACAGTTGCCAGGGTGGCCCCTTAGACCAGTAACAGATGCTCTCTCTTAACCCCCCTTCCTCCACAAAGGGGACGAGAAAGGGAATAAGGGAGAGAGACTTAGTGATTAGAAAAGGAAACTACAACACTTTAATGAGAATGAAAAAATAATAAAAATAGAATACGTACAAATAGAATACAAAACCAGTATCAAACCCAACCCCCCTGATGGTAATTAATCACCTTCACCACTGATTCTGTGGAGCAGGTACTGGGGGAGTCCCAGATTGGGCCCCGCAGCAGACAGGAGCTGTGTTCAGGAGCTGGATTCTGATACTGGATTCAGGAACACACCCACTGGGATCGAAGGCAGAATGGACAAAGCCCTCCATGAGTGCTCCGAGGAAGGAACCGAAAGAGGACCTGAGCCAAGCTAAGCAAAAGCTGGCAAAGCAGTTCAAGAGCGGAGAGGAGCCCGGGAAGCCCCCAAAAAGAGAGTGAGTGAGCACGCAAACAAGCAAGCTATAGACCCTCCAGATCCCTCTGTTTTATACTGAATATGACATATATGGGATGGAATACCTCATTGGTCAGTTTGGGGTCACCTGTCCTGTCTGCCCCTCCCTGCAGGTACAGCCTTTCACTTTCCTGCACCCCCAGTGTGGGACATGAGATCCAGCAGTGGCCTTGGTCTGCACACCAATCCTTGGTAGTAATTCTAACCATGGGGTGTTATCACTGCCAGCAACAGACCCTGACTGTGAAAACAGGCTGCTGACTTCAGAAAGTGCAGTTAGTTAGAAGAACTGAACAGTAGAATTACTGAACAGAATTAGTTCTGTTCTCACTCAAACCAGGACAGCACTATATTTTTCTTGCAGTTTGGAGCAGAAGTTCTGAAACTTAAATAAAGCAGCACATACTGGCTCATAGTAGAGTACCCTGACTCCATAATAGAGACCTAAAAGAGACAAATTCTTCTAATAGGAGATGTTCACTAAGAAACCTATGGTTGAATGTAATACTAGAAAGATGATGTTAAAATTTTAATACTAAACTATACATATTCCAGCAGTCTACCTTATTAGAAAATAATTTTCTTTCTGTGCCTGAAAAATTAGATGAGAAAAAAGGTCCATTTTTTTAAAAAACAAACAAAAGTCGAGAAATTCTCTTCTTGTCAGTAGGAAATCTAAAAGCTATACAAAAGCATATTAAAGTTTCCACTTGACAGACAGGAACAGTGTCATATGTTACATGTTCATTCAGAATTAACTACCAAAACTCAGATTTTCAGCACTGAGCACCCAATTCTTACACAAGTATTCATGTTCAGTTAAAAAGAAACTAAATCAGGGGTGGGAAATTGACACCTAAAAGGAAAGGGCAGTTTGGTCACTGAGCCTGGAAGTTGTCTCACCTAACTTTAGGTATCAGAGTAGCAGTCAATTTCTGACCTAGTTACACTAGCATTTTTTATGCTTTTTCTCAGGTCTTCACCAATCATCTGATTTATTACAGATGTTTACTTTAGAATAAGATGAAGTGTGCCCTAGACTTCATTGACATGATTTATGCTCACAGTAAAGAGCAGCCAGTGAAATTTGTATCAATACGTACTTCTATAGCTGGTCAAAGAAATTTCACCTAGGCTCTCAGTGAATATCGAGTTTAATAACCTCTGCACTTCCCTCTCCCATATATTAAGTAACATGAAAAGCACAGATGAACAGTCTAAGCAGTTCAGGAGATTCCATTCTGTTAAAACACACCTTGTATTTGAAGTTGAGTTCTCCATGTCAGTAATGGCATAAGACATCCTGCATAACATGCAACCTGTTGTCACCATTCTCTATGTATCTACAGACTGAGTTCAGCTCCAGTGTAAGCTGATGTTAAGGCAACAGATAGGTGTTAGTTTTTATTGTCAGTATTTATAGACTGTTGAGTCATCTCACAGAAGCACAGTTAAAGGTTGCAAGGGTGACAAAATACACTAAGAAATTATTAGAAAAGGCACAATACACAAAGACAACACAGTATATAATAGGGCATGAAGTACACTTAAAAAGAAAAGAGCTCCAAAAATAAAAACTCTGAATTTGTCACATATTTCAACAGAAAGACATAAACAATTTAAAATGCAAGAGAAAGAGCTTTGCACTTCAGTCAGGTCCCATCAATAATCTCAAAAAAAAAATAATTGCATGTAAAATTCATTTTATAATAGTAATGCATATTACATAAATTCTACGCGATTTGCCTGATGGGACACTAGTGCAAACTTATTAAAGCCATGCATTAGTAAAATTTAGAGATCTGCATAAGTCTTGCTCATTTCCATTTTAGTTCTTTTCTTTGAGCTTACTCTTTTTCTCTTACAGTTCCTTAGTTCTCATTTTCACAGAAAATGCTGGATGAACTGCCAAAAGGTTGTGGTCAGAAGCACAAAATTGGAGGCCAGTCACTAGAGGAGTCCTCCAGAAATTTATATTGGTGCCAGTAGTTTAAAGTCTTCATGAAGGACCAAGAAAATGAGACAGAGTGCACCTTCAGCAAGTTTGCTAGGAATAAAATAGAGAGGAGTGCCTGGTACACCAGATAGGTGTGTTGCCATTCAGAGGAACCTGGACAGGCCGGAAAAATGGGACAAGAAGACTCCCTTGAAATTCAACAGAGAGAAATGCAAAGTCCTGCAAGTGGGCAGCAATAACCTCACGCAGCAGTCCGGGAGATGGACCTGGGGTCCCTGTGGACACCACTTCAAATATAAGTCAGCAGTGTTGTCTTTCAGAAAAGAGGGCTAATAGCATATTGGGCTGCATTAGCAAGACTGTTGTCAGCAGGTCAGGCAAGGTGATCCTTCCCATCTACTTAGCACCAGTAAGACAACTGCTGTGCTGAGTCCAGTTCTGGGCTTCCTAGCATATGAGAACAGGGACATACTTAAGGAAGTCCAGCAAAAGGCCACAAAAGTGATTAAGAGACTGGAGCATCTGTTATACAAGGAGAGGGTGAAAGAGCTGGGACTGTTCAGCCTGGAGCAGAGAAGGCGCAGGCATATCCTGTCAATATATACTAAAATCTGACAGGGTCAGGAAGTATAAAAGAGAGAGATAGAAATGCTTTTCAGTGGTGCTCAGTGACAGCACAAGACAAAACAGATACAAACTGAAATACAGGAAATTTGACTTAAGTATACAAGAAAACTTATCAACTCAGTGCAATGATTTAACCTCTGCCAGCAGCTAAACACCACAGAGCCACTCACTCACTGCTTCCCCACTTCCTTCCCCCCCCGGCTTGGGAGGGAGAACCAGGAGGATAAAAAACATGAGATCCCCATGGGCTGAGATAAGGGCAATTTAATAAAACAACACAAAAAAAGAAAACAACAGTAATAACAACAATGCTAAGGAAATAATATACAAAGCAAGCAATAGAAAACATGAGGCTTTACCCATACCTGAGATACCACTTTCCTTGCTCTAGCCTCAAACAAGTTGAAAGCAGGTGCCCCTACCCTGGGCAACCCTCCCCTTATATAGCAGCATGACATCACTATTAATTAACCCATTGCCTGGTTCTGTTGTTTATCCCATCTGTGGCCCCTCCCAACCGCTTGGGCCAGCAGCTGCTTGTGATAATTAACTGGAACCCAACCCAGGGCACCCTTTACTTTGAGGGTGGTCAAACACTAGAACAAGCTGCCCAGCAAGGCTGTGAAGATACTGAAACCCAATGGGAAAAGATACTGAGTAACTTTCTCTAGATGACCCTGCTCTGACCTGCAAGAGTGATCTAGTCAATCTCCAGATGTCCCTTTTGAGATCTCTTCACAGAATCTTAGAATTTCTGTGGTATCTGTGGCTGCCACACTCCAACATATCTTCCTGAATCTCCATATCACACCATCGTCCATTCTTTCTCCTTCAAAGTTTATTTCTCCTTCTTGCTTTACTTTTTCATGCCAAAGACCTTGCCAGACTGGCTGCTCTCTCCTACTCCACCTGTTCTCATTTTAGAATTATCCCAGCCGGGCTAAAACTGTTATTTCAGGAGCAAGTTTCATCTGCTGACCTATAACTTCTTAGATAAAAAGACAAAAGGACTGCAGAGGAGAAGCTCAGTTAAAATTGTCCCACAGAAAAAAAAAAAATCCTATGTGCTAGAGGGAATTTATCCTTTCTGCTATGCTGATACCAACACATATGTTCTTGGGGAAAAAAACTCTCCTCCTTTTCCTTCTAATGTATATTTCAGTGTTCTCATTTATGGTGATGCTTTTATCACTTCAAGATGTTTATGCTATCGCTCTTTTAAAACACCTACCTACTACATTGACAGTGGCTATCTCCCTAAGTTGTCTCTCATCTTACATGTAGACTGTAAGCTCTTTAGGACAGGTGCCAGTATTTTGTTCTCTGACAACACAGGACACTCTTGGCTGTTAAGACTGTACTAATGATAGGTGATATTGTCTGTCCCTTGGCCCAGATACACACTTTTTTTGTTCATCACATTTTTTCTCTGGTTTTAGGAACTGCTCATTGCATTTAAGTACATAGGATTTAAGACATAGCATGTAACATTAACAGCAACATTGAAGACTTTGTGATAGTGATGTCTCCCAGTGACACATATTCCCCCCTTGGAAAGGTCTCCTCCTCCTTCTCAGCTGATAATAAATAATCTAACTCATGCTCAATAAATAAATAAAACAGTCCAAATGTTCAAGACCTAATTTGTGATAATGTGGTCATGAAGAGTCCTTTTTAACTTCAGTAGCTTTGGAAAAGATCAATATTTAGACATATGCAACAACTACAGGGCTATCATTTTACACGGCTATAAACTTAGACACTAATTCTACATTCAAAAAGTCCAAGTGCAGCATAATGACTATACTGGACAAGACATAGTTAGGATGATAGAAAACTCTATCTAAATATAGTTTGAAAGATGTTCCTAAAGTTTCTATCCTTACAGCCAAAGTAAAGGTATGAAGCATCCTTATGAGGAAAATATACCTTGGCAGAAAGGAGGGTCAATTTGTAAAGCTGCCAAGGATATTTAACAAGTTTATATGAGAAGATATGTATGCATGTTGTTAATATATGGTGAAAATACCAATTTTTATTGTCATCCCATGAATTGGAGAATCAAGCAATACTGAAATCTGGCTTGTATGATACCATGAAGTGGGCTTGTCTTTGGAGTGGTCCTGGTTTCATTTTTTCTGTCCTGAGTGACTGTAGGTATGACATAATAAATGGTAAATACAAATGAAAGGACTTTAACTAATGGAACTGGAAAAAGGTTGCCGCATGTTGAGAATGGCTTTATCCATTGTGTGACTGCCAATGCTTCATGATAATTATTCCCTTAAAGGTTTCTCAAGTTCAAGCCTTTAATAATGCTAAAAGTTTGTTGAAAGGAAAAAAAAAAAAAAAAGGCAAGCAACATTCACAGAATGAGAAAAATGACCCCATATATTATCTTTTCTCCTTAACACATAGTTTAACTGCCAGGAATCATTTATGAAAGGTTTTATGGGGTCCGCTTACATTGTGGCTTGCACATTCACCATTATTTATTACAATAACACATACTGGCAACATGTCTAACAAAATAGTTCCAGCATAAGTAACATAACAAATTGCTTCTTCAGTTCTTGAATAAGTTTGTATACTATATAATCTTCATTGCATAGCACTGCAGATTTCCTGATGACATTTTGTTTGCTGGAGCTGCTGAGGGTTTGCAGAAGCACTGAACTGAAGTCCTGACCAGTGTGCTGTGACTGACATGTAATTCACCATTTAACCACTGCTGTACATGATATATTGGAGGTGATATGAACATGACCCTATCCCCGGTGTATTTGGAATGAAGTATTAATCTTCAGCAGAGAGTTTTAAAGTACAGTAGAAAAAGCTTTTATTTCAAATGATCACAGATGCAGGGACTTAGTAACAGACGTTATTTCTAGTTAGGAAAGATTAATACATTAATTATACTAATTTATACAATTATTCCCTCAGAGCTGCATATTACTATCAGAATATTTTACTTTTTACAGTGATCTTTTACAAATGTGCAAGCTCACACTGTGCAGTATATTCTGAGGTTATTCTGGCTTTTAGAAATCATTTTGCCCTTAAAAGTTTAAAAAAAAAAATAAGACATAGAATAACTGGAAAGGAAATAAAATATTA
>JAAGNO010010105.1:144608-161261 GCA_033439905.1 Ceryle rudis | reverse complement strand
ACAGAAAATGTTATCCTTTGGGCTACCCAAAATTTTCCTTCCCCCCATGCCCCTTGACACACATACATGCTTGATTCTACAAAGGATAATTTACACCAAGGATGTTATTCTACTCCAGTCACATCAATGCTGGCCTGTAATAACGGTATTTGCATTTAGTTACAACTGGCCACATTTCTTTAAATGCCACTGGTTGAATAGGGCTTTTGCCAGCAGTTGAATATGGATCTCAGTATTTTTGAAATGACAGAATCGCGGAATGGTAGGGGGTGGAAAACACCTCTGAAGATCATCTAAGTCCAACCCCCCCCGTGAAAGCAACTTCAACTACAGCAGGTTGCACAGGTTCACATCCCAGTGGGTTTTGAATGTCTCCAGAGAAGACAACTCCACAACCTCTCTAGACAGCCTGTTCCAGTGCTCTGACACCCTCAAAGTAGTTTTTCCTTATGTTCAGATGGAACTTCCTGTGTCCCAGTTTGTAACCATTGACCTTCATCCTGTCACTGGGCACCACTGAAGAGAGTCACCTTCATCCTCTTGACATCTGTCCTTTAGATATTTATAAACATTGATAAGATTTCTTCTTCTCCAGGCTAAACATACCAAGGTCTATTAGCCTTTCCTCATAAGAGAGCTGCTCCAGTCCCCTAACTATCTTTGTAGCCCACTACTGGACTGTCTCCAGCAGTTCCTTGTTTCTCTGCAACTGGGGTGCCCAGAACTGGACACAGTACTCCAGTTATGGCCTCACTAGGGCAGAATAGAGGTGGAGGGGGGAGAACCCCCACTGACCTACTGTCCACAGTCTTTTAAATGAACCCCAAGATACCACTGGTCTTCTTGGCTACAAGAACACATTGCTAGATCATGGTTAACTTGTCCATCAGGACTCCAAGGTCTTTCTCCACAGAGCTGCTTTACAGCAGGTCAGCAACAAACCTGTACTGGTGCATGGGCTTATTCCCCCACAGCTGCAGAAGCCTACATTGTCCTTACTGGACTTCATCAGATTCCTCTCTATCTAACTCTATCCAGTCCAGGTCTTGCTGAATGGCAGCACAGACTTCTATTATATCTGCCACTCCTCCCAGTTTTGTATCATCATCAAACTTGCTGAGGGTACACTCCATCCCTTCATCTGGGTCACTGATGAATATGTTGAACAAGACTGAACCCAGGACTGACCCCTGGGGAACACCACTAGCTACAGGCCTCCAACTAGATTCGGTGCCACTGATCACAACCCTCTGAGCTCTGTCATTTAACCACCTTTCAATCGACCTCACTCTCTACTCATCTAAAACCCATGCTTCCTAAGTTTACTTATAAGGATGATATGGGAGACAGTGTCAAAAGCCTTGCTTGAACTGCTGTACCCTCAGCTACACAGCCAGTCATGCCATCATAGAAGGCTATCAGATTTGCCAAGCATGGTTTCCCCTTGGTGAAGCCACACTGACCACTCCCAATAACCCTTTTTTCCTCCATGTGACTAGAGATGACTTCCAGAATGAGCTGTTTCATCACCTTTTCAGGGATGGAGGTGAGACTGACTGAAGTTTCCTGAGTCATCCTCCTTTCCCTTTCTGAAGGCTGGAGTCACATTGGCTGTCCTCCATTCCGGAGGCACCTCTCCTGTTCTCCATGACCTTTCAAAGGCTATGTCAGGTTTTGGGCTGTTTGCCAATTAACACTAATAAGTGTCTTTTTAAATGCCCTTAAGATCAGTAATTCTAACATAGAATACATGTTATATACATGTGCAGGTATAGTACGTATACATGTACATATGTATAAGTATGTACATACTCTAGGAAATTTATCCAGGAAGTCACACACAATGTGTAAAGGTGAGGAAACTCCTGCATAGGCCACTGCTTTTGTGTGCAACTGGTTTCCTGATGTTTTCCTACTTATGCTGATATAAAACCTGATTTGTACTACTGACCTTGGATACAAGACAGTTCATATATCTTGTCAGGGATATAATTCAAAGACTGATGGAAAGACTCAGACTAGATTTAAAGCACCTTGGAAAATCCTTCAAATTTACACAGCATAAGAGAAAAGCATTTGAATAATACATTTTAAAGCTTAAAAAGTTCTCTTTTCTCTTCACTTTTTCCAATCACTAGATCATATTTTGTAATTTATGAATCACTCTTTCCATACAACATGGGTTGTATGGAAACAGAAAGGGGCTTTCTGTTCTGAACATAAGAACAGGTAACAGTAGGAAAAACTTTTAAATGTTATGTTTAGAAACACATATATTTCCATAAGTAACTTTCTACATTGTTCCTATTCTCCCATGCTTGATTTCTTTTATCCTATAAACAAAAGTACTCAGAATATTTTCTCTCTTTCTTTCTTTCATTAGTAGCCAACATGAAAATAATGGAACAGGTTTTTTTTAGAGCAATCCCATTATAAATAAGATATAAATCACCATAAAAACATTCCTACCTATAATAAAGGGCTAAATCAAAGATATATATAGAAAGTGAGACATAGAGATATCTGTCTGTAACCAATATAGCAAAGATGTATCTTAAGGAAAGGTAGAAAGGTGTCTCTTGTTTCACAGCTTTGTCTTTTTTGCTGTGGTTCTTTTTGGCTTGTTTGGGGAACGGGTTTGATTATGACTAAATATGCAAAGTGTATCCCTTCATACACAACAGCAGACATACCTTGTGAGATAATAGATGACCCTTCAGCGAATTTACAACCTTCCTTCGAAATTTCCGGTACACGTTTAAAATGCGAGCTTAATCAAATCCTGTTGACTTTACCAAATACTCACATAGATTTTATTTGCAAATGAATACCTTTTACCCACACAATAATGTAAAGAATATTATTTCAGTCTGAAGACTCATTTAAGGAGAATAATTGGCATCAACAGCACTTACCTGATAGTGTGGAATAGAAGTTATACAGCTATTTTCCAGCTCAAAACCATGCAATAGCCATTTTAAAAAAATAATGCAATGTTTGAAATTTATGAAAATTAGTTTTTTACTAACAATGCTTTTGCAAGAGGCTTCTAGACACAGGTAGCACAATTTGCTACATTGTTTGCAGTTAAAGGAAATGTGCTATATGTAATTAATTACAAAGAGATATTGCATATAGACTATGAGGTTTAGATCCATTGATGTGTAATAATTTAGCCACTATAAAAATTAATCAGGTCACGAGTATTGCGTTCTGTCCTAAAAGAATGACGAGCCTCTTTTCATTAAGAGGAATCGGTTACATGACTATCATACTCTCACCAAACTATTGAAAAGAAATCAGTATCACACAGAAAGATGGATTGAGTATGAATCAATGTGGCAAGCACATAACCAAACAGACATGGAATTAAATGAGAAAACAAAGCAAAACAAAACCCAAACAAAACCAACAAAGATTGTTGCTTAACCTGTTTTGTCAGAGCTGGTATTGATGGTATTGGTAGTGATGGAAGTGAAGGTAGTCTTTGCGCTGTCCTTGGTAGTAACAGATTTCTGCTTATTTTTCATGGCTTCCAGTGCTTTGAGCTTCTTGGCATGTTTAGTGCCTTTGTAGTGGGCCGCAGCCTGGCTCTACAAAGGAGAACAAAATGAACCATGCAATCAGGCTCATTTCTAAACTGGCATTCTCTGTATTAGTACAAATACAGACTACCTTTCAATAATGGGTACCATTCACATTATCCAAGTAGTGACCAAACAGAAAAGTCTATTTAGAATGATGCTTGGAAAACAATGGAAAAAATACTCAAGCAATTCCAATTTGATAAATATAGTGTATTACTGTATAACAGTGTATCACTTTCAGACCAAAATAAGGTTGGGTTAGTCTGCCATTCTATCATTAGTTTTTCTATAAAGACTTTTTTTGCTTTTGTATTAAAAAAAAAAAAATTCTCAGGCAACAGGGAGGAACTCTCCCCCCTAGTAGCTCTGCGCTTTTCCAGTTTCAATTCCAGACTAAACATTTTGTCAAAGCTTCCTTCAAAGTACAGTCTACTATTAAGACTGGTATCAGGAGCTTCTCAGCAAAGACTGACAGTAAAAAAACCAAACCAAAAATAAAAAAAACCCAAACCCAAACCAAAGCAGAAATAAAAGAAAGCAAAACATAAACCACTGTATTTAAAGCCCATCACCAAAGATTTAACCGAATATAAGGCAGATATGCAATCAACTGTCTAACTTAAGAAAAATAATTACTTTTGTCCACTTGCTATAAAAGGTAGCGTGTAAAATTAAAAGCCAGAAACATCCTTTCCACAGAGAAAGCTTGCACAAATCCTATCACAGTCCCAAATATATTTTGGCTACTTGATATCACTAAGCTAAAATATATTTGTATGTGTATTGCTGTTAAGATTTATGTATTACACTGAAAGTATCTTTATTATTCTATGAGTTAATACCAACTATTCTTTATTTAATTTATGTTGCAAATATATTTAAAAAATAGTATTTGAAGTGTAAGATTAAACCTTATACAAAAGCCACTGGAATTTGTATCAATATTCCAAGTTTATTTATTCTCTAATTATTTAATCTCTTGTAAGAAAGATAGCCTTCCAGTTAATAAATTAACAACCTGGAAAATGCCTTTTATTTTTAATACTGAACTTCAAGCTATTGAAAGCAAATCCTTTTTTACTTCGAAGATAAATTATTAAGACTTTAGTAAAATAGTGAATATTTAGTTCCTACACAACTGAAAAAATAAAAAGCAACTCTGCTGGGTCAGTCCAATGACCCAGACAGGTTAGTATTTTGTTTCTGACATGAAACAACAGCAGATACTTAGAACAAGTAAGAAAGGCAAATCCTTTCTATTGACAAATCAGAAGAAGAAAAAAACGTATGTAATTTAGTGGCTACAATCTCAAAGGATCAAAGGGATAAAATGACACAGTCACTCAGCTCACTAAGCCACTACTGCAGGTAGAAGCATTCCACATTTTCTGACATCTATTAGTCATTATTTAATGCTATTTAATGTGCGAGATTTTGGGGAGAGAGGAAGTTCTAGTAGATAACACAGTAAGAGTGTATATTAATTAATCTGAAGATTTATGACTTTTAGCTTTCATGAAAAGTCATGATTCCTTCCAGATGCCTGAGATTTGAGAAGCTCAAGGTCAGTAGAAAAGAAGTGAGATACTTTGTCTAAACCAATGAACATGTATATGTGTACGTGTATACATGTATAGATATAGACACATGCATATGCTCTTGTATACTTAAATGCATCATTCGGTTTGGTTGAAAAGCCAGTTTCTCTATACCTAAAATAATGTAATTATTGTATTAGGTACCCTTATTGAAAGAACACTGGACAGTGAAGTTATTAATTAGAAACAACTCAAACAGAAACAGCACAATCATGCACCTTTTACAATTCCCAACACATAACATCGAGACATACTGTAAAGCCAAATACAAATAGTCTAGAGATGTTAATTGTTGTTAAATTGAAAGACCAGTGTCAAGTTACAATGATGCATTAAAAAATGACATTATACAGTACATCCTCATGTCACTATCATGTCAAGTATTTTTACAGTTTCTAGTCAATTTTAATTATCAGTCAGTTCCAGATTCTGACTGCACTTGTTTTCCCTAACTAATAGTGTCACTCATCAAATATCAGAAAGGTAATCAGAACATGGTCCTTAATACTGAAACATGAAGGTCGATATTAGCTTTATAATATACTTGATACTCAATATACTTGATACTTAGCTCAACTTTCTTCACAAAAGTCAGAGCACCCCAGATTTACGTCTCCTGCATCGATAGATATCTTCCCTCTACTACAATTCCACAACTTCATTCAAGCAGTGTTGGATGCATAAGAAAGATACAATGAGGGCCTATGTAGAAATTTATGACCTTTTCAGTGTTATGAAATACATGAATGAAATTGCTCCAAAGTAGAAACACATTCCTTAAATTTGCAAGTAGGAAGGCTGCTACACACAGTTGTCCATTACTTAGTTCCCACAGAGCACTGCCATTTTATCCAGCCTTTATTTAAAGAGGATCTTTATGCCTTTTTTATTTCAAAGTTTAAATCTCCACCCTCTATGTGAACAAGAAACCATCTGAGCTTATTTCAACATAACTGTAGCTGGCACATTACTGATAGTTCTATGTGAGAGAAGACACATTGCACCTAAGCATTTAACCAGTTGTGAATTGGCTTATGCTGAACTTTTACAATTGAACTGGAACCCTAAAAATAAAGAGCCTGCAATTATCTTTCCTTGCAGAAGTAAGAATGTATGAAATGGAAAAATATCCATAAATATATTTTTCAGCACAGCAACTTAAAATATGGTACCTCACTGAATCAATTCTTGCAGCCATAAGAGAACTAAAATAATCCTCACTGTTTAAATGGCCTTTATTTATAGCTTATAAAACTCTTTACTTAAATGGTATTTACTTGTAGGCTAAATACAAAAATAGGATAGACCATAAAATGCAATTATTCCCAGCTTTCATGAAGAATTAAGAAATACTGAGAGAGAGCAGAAGAGAGAAAGACAAGTTAGTCCTACTTTTTGCTGCCAACCATGATGCTTCACTGAGTGAAGAGACTGACCCTTCAGAAAGATGAGAAGGAGTCTCCTCCTGGAACACTTCAGAGTTCAACAGTTGCAAAACCCAATAAGATAACTTTTACATGTTTATAAATTAGGTTTCCAAGTTGTGCTAAATAGAAATTGTGCTCAAACGAGTTATGAGCAGAGGTTACAGGTGAAATCCTACATCTACAGAAGTCAATGGAAATCATGGGAGGATTTCCTCTTTCATGTTTTGTAAAAGGGTACTGACTTCTATAATTGCTTGTTTCAATGGAAGCCAGTCCCCTTTGAGAAACAACTGTTTGATCTAAAATCAGAGGTTCTTTCAAATAAAAGAGATTCAGGACATTCCTATAGTTAAAAAAAAATCCCTATTACTACAGAACACTTCATAATCATAGTCAATCAATTAAAAAAACCCGTCTACTATTAAATTCTGTTTCTTTTTATGATTACAGAAGAGTACATTAGAAGAATAGCTTAACAAAGAGCTTACCTTTTTCTTTCATCATAGTTTCCAAGTTTGCTTCTCACATCATAGTTTCCATGTTAGATACACAGAATTAACCCTAGCATTGTGAAGACAAGTCACTGTCAGCTAACATGTGACCCAGTCAGTGACAAAGCATGAGAAATATGTCAAATATTGTTGGTGCAACTTTAAAGTGAATTTTAAGAAACTATCTGTTCTTGAAAAAGATGTCTAACAAGGAAGTAAAAGGCACATTATTACTTCATATCTGAAGTTGAAAAACTCAAGCATGCTTAACTAAATTTTGAAGGCTTTGATCCTGCAAATTGCATGTAGACATACTTTTGTCTATGGGAACTACTTCAAGGAAACAGTAAGATGTCTAAAAAGCAAATCACTTTTCAAGGTTATTTGTAATGAAGTTCTGCCTATTTGCACAGTACAAGTCAGTTTAAGCATCTCTTGCAAAACAACTATTTTACGCTGGTTCCATGTATCTCTCTTGAATATTTAGGGAACTTTCTAATCCATGTATTTTGTAACCTTCTCAAATTGTTAGAATACATAAAATGTATTTTTCTATATAAACATGTATTACATCTATATATGTGTTATAAACAGACATGCACATACTATAAAAGAATAAAAAATTCTATATGCAGGTGTGATCAGCTAAAAATATTAGCCTTAGTGTCAAAGCTCAGTTGTATTTTCTTAAAGTACAATATTGTACCACAGTTACTATGAGGACATCATACTACCAAGTAAATTGCAATGTATAAAACATGATAAGAAAGTTTAAATATTTTAAACAGTCCAGGCAGCATTCTCTTACAATTACTTTCATCATACCTACATGTAAGTCTTCAAAATAAGTTTGTCTGTCTAATAGACTTCAGTGAATCATATGTCTTCTCACTTATGTTCTTTATGCATTGGCCCAACAAAAACATATTGCTTAAGAAAGGGTCTCATCTTTTTCTCAGAGTTTTCAACTTAGCAGCACTGCATCTTCTATCCTTTTCATATCCCTCCTGGCCCACCTCATATTACTAATCTTCTTACAGATTGATTTCCTGACTCAGTTATTCCTTCTAGGCAATACCTTAAACCAAAAGCCATCTCAAAGAAAAGAACTTCTTAAAAAGCATGTAGTGAATATGTTCCACTGATTCTTCCTCACAAAAATTCAATCCAACTATCCTGCATAATGTCTTTCTTATTTCAGTATACATTTTGAAATATGTCTACTATGGACAGTGCTCTGCTTCATGCTGTCATGTGGCCAATTAGTAGCAAGGCTGCAGCCTGTCTGCACCCTTAGAAAGCTGCAAACAAGGTCCGAGAGTACTGAAAAGTCCTTTTTGTCCATCTGAGATTTCAGCTGATCATGTCTTTGTTCTTACCAGCTACTGGATGCTACCATCACCTCTGCTGTTACTCCCAATACAATAGTAGCGGTTTTGGCTAATACATCAGTAACTGATGTCAGCATCCTCCAAAGTAAAAGGCTCTAAAACCAAAAAATTAGTTTCCCAGATCAGACTAATACTGTCAGTGAGATGGGCACACATGGAAAGCAATAATATACAACTGCATGAGTGAAGAGGGCTTCTGTCCTTGCTGAAGTAAGGGAAATTGTTTATGAGATGCCTATCCTACATATTGTCTTAATCTCTGAGTACAGAATATTTCCTAAAGTTGGGCTGTCAATAAGGACTTAAAATATAATTTTACAGATCTTCTAAGCAGACAAGTAATTATTAGAATCAAGAGACCTTTTTATTTTTGGAACAAGCATCGTATTTTTTTCTAAAGATTCCAAAGCCTGGCCAGTCAGTGATGACAGCACTGCTCAAAAGTTGCAGCATGCAGCTGAGATATCTGTGTACTAGCAGGTATGTGCTATTTACAGAACCTGAGCTGATGTCTACAGAACTTCTCCAGTAAGTAAACTGGAGAAGTTCACAGAGAGAAAATCTAACAGCTGTGAAATGCCCAACAGTTGGTTCTGTCTAGGGCAGGGCTTTTACTATGAGCCCACCTGATAAGAAGAGGACTGTACAGCCTTTTGCACTGAGATGTATTTATTCTGTGTAGTGGAAATGCTTTTGAGTTTATTTTA
The DNA here is from genome assembly GCA_033439905.1 of Ceryle rudis. Classification (NCBI taxonomy): domain Eukaryota; kingdom Metazoa; phylum Chordata; class Aves; order Coraciiformes; family Cerylidae; genus Ceryle; species Ceryle rudis. The sequence goes on along the minus strand of JAAGNO010010105.1, from coordinate 152,060 downwards.
ATATTTCAAAAATAATTTCTTACAAAGCCTGCTTTTTTGTTTGCCCAGTAAGTACAGGCAGGAAATGCAGGACTACTCACAAGTCCTATGCAGAGGAACTCAATGGACTTCAGCAGAGCTCCATAGATAAACAAGCTAAGTACCTGTGCAAGCCTTTGCAGAATAGGAGATGAAGACATGTAATGTAATTTTTAAAGATGATGTCGAAGTGATGACATGTCTCATATTGAACAAAAATAATATCTTGGATTTCTGTCTGATACATACAAGCTGCAGTCAATTACAGTTCATAAAAACGTTGCCTGTTGTTATTTCTTACTTCTGATAAGCTTACTTTTATCTTCTGAATTGTGGTATTTTGATTTTTTTGTGCACTCTATCATCAACACCACTCTGTAATACAGTGCCAGAGATCTAATTGCGTTATGCATTCAGATGTGTGTAAGGACACGTGTAATATGACTTCTTTCAGATATGCTCTGAGATAAAGCTTTTGCCCCTTACACTATGACTTATCAATTAGTCACTTTCCCTAGAGCCAAATGCACGGTAACAGAGCAAGTACCAAAATGGATCTTTCTGTAGGAAACATTACACCATTACTATGTCAGAATTAAATACATTTCCCAGTATGTTAATTCCCAAGTATTTAATTTTCTTGTTACATGGAAAGAAAAACTTCCTGCTCCCTCTTCTCCTTCATAAAACATTTACTCAGTACACTCATGAATGTACCATGAGACTCAAGGATCAGAGCAAATGGGTGCATCCTGAGCTCACTAGCTCCTTTGCATTAGCAAAGTTGCACCTTCCCATTCCCTGTGCTTGGGCTTCATCCAGAGCAATGTCAGCATCTTTTACTCCTTTAAGCTGTTTCTATGTAAAGAAGCCATGATTAGGGATACTATGCAAAACTTAGTGAGAATGTTCTGACATTACTTGCTGTTTACACTGCAGTTATATTTCTTCTCCTTCCTACAAACCTGTTCTACCTCGTATTACACTGCAATCTGATAATCTACTTTTTTTCCATTGACCAAGACCAAATATTTACTAAGGCTACAAGAGACCAGTTGCTTTTCTAAAAACTTTACTGGATAAGAGTAGCCCCTCTGAAATTAGCAGGACATTTTATATGCTGAAGTGTTATAGGATAAGTTTTGAAGAAATGCTCTATATTTCAGGTTCAGCTTTTACATTTGTAATTTCCTTTAGTCAAGCACAGGTTATCAGGTTCAAAACTGGAACAGCTATATGAAATTGTATGGTGTGTAAGATAAGAAAGGTCAAAGTAGGCAGGTATAAGAGCCCTTTATGATTTTAAAACTTAAGACATCATTTCATGTTTTAGATTTGTTTGGGAAGCTGTTATTGAAAGAGTGAAATTTCAAAATGGTACTGAAATTTAATGCTAAGACTCCAAACTCTTTGGTGCAGAAAAATCCTTTCGTACCTATTCCCATTAATTATTAATATATTTATACTTATTTATTGCTCTTTATTGTTTTTATGCTGTTCTTACAGGAAAAAAAAAAATCTCAGACTTCTCACATATCAGCATTTAGAATTACGGAGCTCTGATATGAATAAATTGGTGCAAATAAGTCATTTTCAACAGTTTTCTATCCATGTCCATCAAATGCGGGAATGCACCTGAATTGATTAAGAAGCACTGTAGTTTGGTAAGAAAAGGTTAATTTAACCTTACAGGCATGGTTTTAACATCTGAAGAAATGACTTAATTCACTCAACACTTGTGTGAAATGAAAGACTTTGTGTTTCCTTTTAATAAAATTTTTGCCATGGACACTTGATGACACCCATAACCAATAAGAAGTTATACTGTCAGAAATAATGAAATATTAAAATACCTCAACGAATAATGAAGAATATTTAAGAGTTCTCTTCCTTCTATTCCTTAAAAATAATTCATTTAACCATTGTCAGTTCCACAAGCAGATGTATTAAAGTATAATGTTCACAAACAGGCTGAAGCCCATTTGAAAGTTTTGTATTAAGATGTGAGATCAGAACAAAGCATTCCTCTCTAGACTTTTGAAGATAAAGAAAATATCAGGGGAGAAACATGGAAAATTTGCACAGAGTATTCATTGTAAAAAGGTCTTCTGAAAAAGTCTGCACATGGGACATGCAAACAAGGCACAATGCGACAAGGCAGGGCTAAGGAAAAGCTAACATGTCTACCCTAGTCCCTACAAAATTAATTCTGTAAAACTGACTTCTCTAAGAAGTAGAGATTTCTGAATCCTCTTTGATTAAAATTAAATAAGATTCTCTAATTATGGACTGAAGCTGTGAAAAGCTCTCAGTTTATACCTACCATGTTTCACTGCTGTGATAATTCTCAATATGCATCAGTATGTATTGCAGCACCCCAAACTCACATGATGGAGGACATGCTGCTGAAAACTTCCAGCTACGTGAAGACAGATCTCTCACTAAGGAAATCTGGGAGGCTTCTAAGCTGATGTTTTATATTTGGGGTATATGGATAGTTTGATATTGACATTTGACATGACCTCCAGGATGCTTTTTGGACTTCAAAAGCAATATGGTACAGTTATGCTTTCTATGTTCATATCCTTATGACTTTTAAAGCTGGATTATAAAAAAAATTTCTGTAATATATTATGCTTAACTCTACTATTAAATTGCATAATTCAATAAGTGCTTTTTCCCTTGGGTATGCATTAACAGTTTACTTTTTGCAGACAAGTGCACAAATATGATTAGCTTTTGTAAATTGCTTCTTATTCTGTTACTGGTAAGTAATTTTTATATTATTGCACTGTAAACAGATGCTATTTTCCACTACATATTCAGCAGTAATGAGCTAATTCAATGTGTTAAAAACAACAAAATATCTTCAAGAATGAGCTATTTGCTTCGATAGTCCAAGCTCCATTGAAATCTATGCTGAAATCACCCATCATAGGAAGTTAGCAAATTATTCTAGAAGCCCTCTTGCAAAAGAAGAACTTTCTTTAGTTCATTTATTTAAATCCTCAGTGTGTTCTGCTACCTTCCTAATATGCATATTATTGATCAACTTCTGGCATATTGATTCAGAAGTTATATTTTGAGCGTAGCTAATATACTTCATTACTTTTCTCATAAAGGAAAGACATTTTGGCAGGAGGTTTACAACTATTTCATTATACACTCCTATGAATTCATTACACACCAAAATCTAGAAACAATGAACCATGCTGTTTTCATTGCCCTTTGAAAATTGCAAGGACCACCTTGCTGAGAGAAAAAAAAAAAAGACAAGACAGCAAGGATGTTAAGTTTAGATTGTGTGGGTGAAATCCTGGCACCATTTAAGTCAACAGAAATGTTGACATTTATTTCACCCTGGAGTGGTGACTGAAAGCGGGTGTGATGCTCCACATGGACCCTGTGGAAAGAATTTAAAGATACATGGGCAGTCTTATGCTGAGCCAAGAAAACAATATGTACAGCATCAAAGAAACCTGTCAGCTGAGCAAAAAAAAGACACACTTTCACCACAAAAATGTGTTAAATGCATCTTGGAATATGCTACTTGTCTAACCTCACTATAGCATATGCTTGGGCAACTACATCCTTGGTTGATGATATGTACTCATACTGAGCTGCTACTGATATGTCGTACATACATGTACCCTACAAAATACTGACAAAATGAAAATTTAGAGCACCCAGAACAATTGCACTTAAATGGAACTGACTTTGTTTTTCTGCTCATTCTTTACTCGCTTGTACTTAACACTGCTAGAGACAACCACACCATTTGAGTGATCTGTACAGGAATATTTTCCTGTTTCTTTTATATTACGTCAAACCCGTTTGTGAGAGTTGTGTGTTTGCATATACTTATATGGCTACACACACCACAGACAACCTGCCATGTCACCAGAAATATTATGTTAGATGGAAAGGTTTCCAGCATTAGTACACTTGATATATATCCAGCAGACATCCAGCTATAAAGGTAACAAAGACCCTCACAGTTTTCTCAGAGAGATATAATCCATTGTCTTGCTTTCTTTACTGGGTTGCAAATAATCTGTACAGCAGTTTATGGACAGATATAAAGCCACAGTATGTATCAGAAACACTACATAATAATATGTAAGGAATAAAACATCAGAAGAAGGCAGATAACCCCTAGAACTCTCAGTCTCAGCTGAATCTGTGTGACCATCTTTCCATTCTAAAGCAATTTTCTGTTTTTGATCCTGGAGCCAAATTACATCTGAGTCCATACCATAATAAAAATATCACAAAAATGTAATAAAAATAAACAGAATAACTTACCTCCCAAATGCAGTCCTTTACACTATAAACTGTTTCAATAATGAAAGTTATTCCAACATGAATAAACCTCAGACAAACCAAGAAAACAAGGACCCTACCCTATATAGAACATTAAGGGTACAAATTCAAACAATAGATGAGGACGGGTAAGAGTAGATGGCAAACTTTGTAAAAGCAAGTACTTGCAGCTGTAGTTCTCTATGATCTATCAAGATTTTGATAAACATTGCCAATGAGTCATGTAATTCTGCCTGAGAACCACCATTAACTCTCCCAGGACATTTTCCTGTTTTTCAGAGTTCATGATGGCCCTAGCAGTTGGAACTATGTTGTCCCTATGCTCATACAAGCCATTCACCTCAGAGCCTCGTGAGGCCCACAGTCCCAGTTCTGGATGAAGTGCCCCTCTGTGCCACCTACTTTGCAAGCCAAATCATAAACTGGATAAATGATTACCATTTAATGATGCACACTTTTACTGAGTAGTAAGAATTTTGAACAGTACAGCACTGTGACTGTACCTCAAATGAGGGGTAAGAGTACAATCTCAAACGCTATCCAGAACCCTACAGATGACTGTGAACTTTGAGAAGTCACACTCTCCAAACAAGATCCCAAAGGCCATCAGAACAGATGCACGACTGTCACATGCATTATGTGATGTCTGACAGCTTGCAAGACTGTTGCAAAGCCACTTACAAGTAGGACAGCTAGGCTAAGCACAGGACAACTGTCTTTACCTTCCAGAGTCCTACCAAGTCTAGACATTATTTATCTTCTAAAACTTTCTCTATAAAGAGGGTTGAGGCTTTAATCTTTAATTCAGTGCTCCTTCAGTTTCACCTTACAGATACAGTTTCAGACTCAACATTTTTGCCCTTCAATTTCCTAAAAAATACATTTTATTGCATTCCAAATATAAAACAGTTATTTACGTTCAGCTGAGAATTTTAAGATGTATTAGCACCTTCAAGGTTACACACGGTAAATCAACAGATTTATTCAGGCTGTCAACTGGCAGCTTTCATACTAAACCAAAGGGTTTACTAGTCTAAATATGGTAGGAGGACAAGCAGTCATCTGCTGCTGATGGATTAAATCTATGGCCGAATTGTTTATTTAGTCAAGTGCAAACATGCCTTTCAGTCAGTCAAATATAATTCTATGATTTCTGCAGGTTCAGGAATATGGGTTTAAAACTCCCTGATGTTTTATAGGAGACAGCCCCTACCTTCTTTACACAATCAGACAGACCTTTACACAATCATGCCCTGGTGGATTTTTGACTGCACAGTTTAATTACCAAAGGAGCCAGCAACAGAATTTATTGTCTATGTGAACCTTTGTTCCACATGGCTTCACAGTCCCCTTTCCTTCTTCCCAGTCATGTCTCCAAAAAGAGGTGGAGCCCACTACTGTTCATTAAACAAACAGAAATTAAGAATGACCTTATCACATAAAATTGATAGCTTTAATAAATAGTCCTGAATATATGGTGATTTATAGTGCAAGAATTTCAGAAAATTACTTGAGAGGTGATGTTAAGTATAAGATCATCCTGTTGATTTATCTCTTATTGTGCTGATGGAAGACAATTAGGAGAATTATGTGCCTTCCCCAGCCAAAGGGCCTCAAGGGCCAACCCATCACTTGTCAGTTCAAAAATGTACCTTTGCACACACCAGAACAGCTTGCAGTGAAATACTGAAGGCTCCTACCTTGTCCTAAATGCAACTCATGTTTCTGTAAAGAGCATACTGAAACACCATGAGCCTCTCTTAGCCTCCCAAACAAGCAAAATCTTGGCTTCTTAGCTACAGTTCAAACCCATCAGTTCATTATAAATAAAAGTGCTCTATTAAAAATGCATATTTAGTATATGCATTTTTTAATAGGAAAAAGGAGTCATACCTGAAAAACACAGATTATTGTGACTGCAACAAACCATTTCAAAACTTGAAGGAAATTTCGTAGTCCAATTACTTTAAGTGGCTATACCTCCTCACTGTAAATCAATCTCTTACTGCTCTGGCACCCGTTTAACGTCAAGAACAGCCACAATAAATAACCAAGGTGATTTCATGAGGACATAGGTGGGCATGGAGGGTAGCACACTGAGGGAAAAAGAAGATAAATATTTGATAAGATATATACAGAATATATGTTGAATAATATTCCTACCGGTTGCCAAACACTCTATTTTTCAAGAAAACATAAAAATGGGTTTCAGAAGGTATTTTTCCATTAATTCATTTGCCAAACCCCTGCTTCCTTCTCTCACTACCTTATATTCTTGTTACATTTCTAATTTATTAGAAAATAACCTCTCTAGAGAAAAGACCTCATCTTACACATCTGTAAAGCACTGTATGCTGAACAGATATTTAGCAGTAGGCTCCTTGTATAAATAAGCCATGGTATATCCCAGGTTCTAGATCCATTACTGATTAAACAGCATCTCTACTATTTTTAAGATCATAATTGCAGAATAATTCAGACCATACCAATAATCTGTTTTCTGAGAAATGTTTTCCAGTCTATCTTGTGATTAATGTTTGTTTATCAATGGACACTCAGCAGGAAACTTGACAAAAATCCCATTTTCTCTTGGGACCTTGCCTTTGGTTCTGACGGGAGCAGCATGGAGTGACGTCTGCAACCGAACACACATCAGCCACACTGACTTCATCCTCAAAATGGTTACAAGTAATACAAAAATCAGTTAATAAGAGTTATCACAGCCAAAATCTCATGGAAATGAGCCAGTGGCTCCTGTGATAGTAACAGCCAACAGGGAAACATCAGGGAAACACCTCAAGGAAACTAATGGGTGTTCCTCTGGAAAAGGGACACAGCCAGGCCCGGCTGAAGGGCCTCTACATGAATGCATGCAGCATGGGTAACAACCAGGAAGATTTGGAAACTACTGTGCTGCTGGAAGGCTACGACATCGTGGCCATAACTGAAACCTGGTGGGATGAATCCCATGACTGGAGTGTGGCTATCGATGGCTACAAGCTATTCATAAAGGACAGGAGGGGAAGGAGGATTTAGGTGTTGCCCTCTATGTTAACAAATGGATTGAATGTGAGGAGATTTCCATAAAGAATAACCATGAGCAAGTCGAAA
>JAAGNO010010105.1:85631-136866 GCA_033439905.1 Ceryle rudis | reverse complement strand
ATTGGCCTTCCTGGCCACAAGGGCACATTGGCGTCCCATGGAGAACTTGTCGTCCACCAGGACTCCCAGGTCCTTCTCCACAGGGCTGCTCTCCAGCAGATCACCTCCCCATCTGTACTGGTGTAATTTATTATTCCTTTCCAGATGCAGGACTCTGCACTTATCCCTGTTAAACCTCATTCAGTTCTTCTTTGCCCAGCTCTCCAGTCAGTCCAAGTCTCGCTGGATGGCCGCACAGCCTTCAGGTGTATCAGCCAAACCTCCCAGCTTCATGTCGTCAGCAAACTTGCTGAGAAGACACTCTGTCCCGTCATCAGTGTCACTGATAAAGATGTTGAACAGGACTGGACCCAGCACTGATCCCTGGGGGACTTCACTAGTTACAGGTCTCCAGCTGGATTTGGCACCATTCACCATCACTCTTTGGACTTTATTGTCTAACCAGTTACTAATCCATCTTGCTATCTGCTCTTCTATCCAACACTTCCTGAGTTTCTCCACAAAGATGTTATGGGAGACAGTGTCAAAAGTCTTGCTAAGGTCAAGATAGACTACATCCACTGGTCTCCCTGCATCTATCCATCCAGTTACAATATCATAGAAGGCTATTAGATTAGCCAAGCATGACTTCCCCTTGTTTGTAAGTTAGTCAAGGTTTGTAAATTAGTCGAGTTTGTAAATTAGTCAAGCAGCAGGTCATGTAATCCCTCTCTCAGCTTTGGGACTACACTCGGCGTTTCCTGACAATCCTCAGAAACAGGTGCCTATAATTTGTTAAGACCCTCTGCAACAGGGAGCCCACAACTGTCCTTTCCTGTTTTCTTCCACTTCACTACCATTATATCTAGAATCGTTTCACCAAATATTCCAACAAAAAAATTCTTGAATCAAATGATACTAAAGAATTAATCAAATTTATTCTTCTATCAAAACCAAGATACACAAAGATCAGTTGGTCACTGTTGTCTTATTAACTCCCTTGCATATACTGAAAAGCTGCTATCCTTTCCTGGGATTTTTTTCCCACTGTACATCTATCCATTTCTTTCTATTTTCTCTAGCTGAGTGAAGTTTTTTCACATCTTGTCATACTAGTGGATGTCTTCTAAATTCTGCAATTAATGATGTTTTTGTTAAAGTGTGATGACTACTTCTATAAATAATTCTTCACCTGAGGAATTGCCAATTTTAAATACTGCGGAATGCTTACCTATCTATCCATAAGTGTAACACTCTTGCATAAAAACCCCAATATCATGGTATTAGTTGGGTGAATTTTTTTTTTTTTTTCCCCACAGTAGAATTTGTCAACGTATATCTGGATTGTAATACACTAAAATTCCTTTTTGCCCGATAAGCTGGACACATCTCATTTTACTACTTGTGCATTTAATTTTTCCAAACAATAGTTTGTGATTTTATTTACTGCACTTGTCAGAGTTCTGAATGGGTGAAGAAAATCTTGGCCTGCACTTCCATCAAGTGCCTACTACCCTCCATATAGGTGTCACCCACGAACCTGGTATATATACTCTCTATGCTGTCAGGCATATTGCTAATGCAAATTTAGAGTAGCAATCACAGAACAAACTCCTGCAGATCCTGACTTGTAGTTTTGACTTTTGTTTTGACAGGAAACCATCAGCAACTACTCTCAGTACAGTTTTTTCATTCTGTTGTGCAACCAACTTTTAACAATTTCACCTGGATCGTATTACTGTACTTACTTTACAAGACTGTCACATAGGACAGGATAGGATATATTAAAGCCAAAATATATCACATCTATTTATTCCCTATTAGCTGTTAGGCCAATTACTCTGTCAGAGGAGAAAATAAGATTGGTTTGACATGATATGTTCTTGACAAATTCATGTTGGCTGTTTCTTCCTTATTATCCCCTAGGTGCATACAAATAGATACTTTAATATTTTGTTCTAGATATCAAGCACAACCTAAATAGCATAAAAGTCCTCTGGTCCTGCTTTTTTCCCCATGAAAGTTAGAAGCACAGTAAAATACTGTGTAACTATAATTCATCCTTATCCTCCAAAAAATTCACTATTCTTTCACCATAACAGCACTTTTTGAATACTGACAACTTCATGCAGTTGAACTATATATCGATTCAGTGGTATTTTTGCTTTATAGAGATGAAGAAAAACAATGTAATAAAACCCCAACAAATAAGGACTCCATGATAAGCATTCAGCTCATGGTTTTCAGGAGAATATTACCACTGTCGATATTTGAGTCAAAGAAGAATTTTTGGAAATATTTTTGCAGTGTGTCGTAATGGAACTCAAGTCCTGTGAGAACATAAATATACTGCTCAATCTTTCTCTGAAGGCAAGCTGGATTATCACTCAGCCATCTACATTAAACGAGAGGGAATAGAAAGAGAAAATCCCTTTGCAAGAATTGACTTTGTTAACAGACACTGGTGATCACTACCCATATCAAATGATGAAATTAGAAAAGTGTGCAAAGGAAGATCACGAATGGTGATCAAAAAATGGGGAAAATTTAGTAAGCTTTTTTTTTTCCCCAAGCCATGGAGTTGGGTTGTTTTATGATTTTTTGTGTGTGTGTGTGTGTGTGTTGTTTGGTTTTGGTTTTTAGTGATTGCTCTTGTTAGCAGAGAATGTAATCCTACAACTACCTGTAGGCACATGACTTGTCCTGCTGAAGTCAGCTGGACTTCATTTTACTGGGTACTTTTAGCAGAGATTTAATGTTTATTACAAAGCATGCATTTAACAATTCTTCTGAAGTGGTACAATAGTTCTCAGCAGCTGCCAAAATCTAAATGGCAACACACACAATTGCTGCTAAGCACATACTTAAATGTTTCGCCCTATACTGGATGCACAACGTGAATATAAATGTTCGATATCTCTCTCCCCCTCAATGCCAAAAAAAATTTAAATAAATATAATAAATGCACTGCTTGAAATGGACTCCGCAGAACCTACCTCTGCTGTTCTAATGTTCTTTTCTCAGCATAAAGAGGCTTTGGCTACTTGCTCATTCCTCCCTTCCCTTGTATGAGAAGATTTATTTTAAAAAGAAATACTGAACACACAGCTGCCATGAAGATTTATAGATAACGCCTTTAGAAAGAAGCTAAATGACTTTAGACTATTGTACTGCCTTTTCTCATTTTTGTTTGAAATGTAATTTTGATACCATGTGAACAGAAAAACCCTCTTCTGCTCTGAAAAAAATCTGTATCAAAGAGGAGAAAATTCTGTATTTTCTGCAAAAATGAAAAATCTCAGACCAGTTGTATTGTAAACGTTTTCATAATACTGTCATGCAGTAGGTAAATGGAATTTCTATTCATTACTCTCTGATAAATCCTATCCCCAGCATCTAAAAATAAAGACATTGGTAGAACAGCCACAAAGCCCTAGGTTTCTGAATAGAAAATCTATTTATTGTTATTATAGTTTTAAAGCATGTTCAACAAAATATGATGAAAATGAAAGGTAGGAATATTCAATAAATGAAAACTTGCCATTCATACAGTATATTTATCAAAAAATGATAGCTAATAGCTTTTCATTCTTCAAAGCAATCTTTCCTTTAAGTCTCAACTTTAAATCTTTAGTTTAGCACATCTTTGCTTTAAAAACCGGTGGACATTCAGAGGAACTTAGATGTGCTTATTCCCCTCACAATGCAGAAAAGCATTTCTAAACTGCAGAAGTCTCAGCAGAGCACTTTGTGATTTTCAGCAGTAATAAGCATATACACTGAAATGAGAAGAGAACATCTTAAAAGGTGTCCACTAATCTTTTATGTGTGGTAGGGAAAAGGGAGGAGATGTCATCCCAGGTTAATCACTGGGCACTTTTTGGATCGCAATCTCTCCATCAATTAGCAACACTGGTGTTGCTTTACAAATTAGATGAATATTAAAAGTAGAAAGTGAAAGATTCTCAGCAAGAAGGTCTCCCCATTCCATAAAGTTAGTAATATTGATGTACTTTGAGAAAGGTGAGCATTAGAACAACTTACTACTAAACAGCATTGGTAAATTGGAGTTCAAGCCTCAGTCATTTGAAGGTGTGAACGTACAAAGAAATATCTGCTTAACAGCTTTTCTTCTAAGAGCTTGCTGTGAAAAATCTAAATTAATAAATTTATTCTGAAACCAGTTTTTTGGACACCATAGATTACTCTGAAAATGGCCCCTACATCCTCACCCTCTCTTCTTTGGAATCCTTTCTAAGGACACCAGAAAAGGAACAATATGGGAGTATACATCACCTCTGGGTAAGAAGTATCAGTGTCCACTGATGGCTTGTTTGCTTTAGTATAGAAGATTTTTTATTTCAAATATTTTATTCTGGAAAATGCCTAGCTCCTGTCACCTGGAAAAAATTTCACTCCATGTATCAATCTGAGTTGTCTAACGGTGAATGACTACGTCATTTTAATGGTGGGTTCATCTTCTCTTTTGTCTGTATGTTTTTGCAGACTAATAAATGATATACCCTCTTTGAAAGGAGGTGTTTCACTTTGGTAAGTAACACTGAAGAGTTTGATGTCTCTTACAGCTATATACTATGTATGATTCAGTGTGACATGCTTTTTCCTAAGACAAAGCTGAAAATTATGAGTGATGAGCTGAGCCACTCAGTCAGTGGGATCCACTGTGGCCCAGAAGTCTCCACTGTCCCCTCCCCATGAATGGCTCAGTATTGACAGGTCTAATTCTAGCATCTGGTTTCTTAATGGAAAAGCCTAATCCAACTTTTCTTTTTTTTTTAATCTGTGAGGGACATGACAACTCCTGACAATGTATTATCCTTCATTGCACTGCTGTTTGATAATGATGTCAGTGTTATAAGAGGAAGGCCCATGAACTAGAAAACCTAGAGTCATCAGCGAGAGTAAGCACATGATGGTGACTGGTCCAGAAATTGTGACTGAAGTCTTGTTAAAATTATTATTTAGGAATAAAAAGCTGCTGGGAATGAAGGCAGCAGTATTATTTTCATCTGCAGGTGACCAATCCTTACAAGAAGGTCCAATTTAAGTTTTTGACAAGTGGCAAAAGTGGCAAACTAAAAATAGGTACAAACTGTACATGAATAGCTACCTACAAAGAAGCAGCAGCACACAAGAATTATTTCACTTCCTATGGCAAGCATGAGGAAGGACCCTTGTGGATGTTTTTCAGTTAGACCTCACTTTAAATTTAAGCATTTTTATTCTGACATAGATATATCAAAATGTCTGGGTTGGAAGGGACCTTTAGAGGTCATCTAATCCAAGCCCCCTGCTGAGAGCAGGGCCATCTTCAGCTAGAGCAGATTGCTCAGAGCGTCACACCTCACCTTGAATGAATGTCTCCAGGAATGGGGCCTCAACCACTGCCCTGGGCAACCTGTTCCAGTGCTCCACCACTCTCACTGTAAAGAATTTCCTCCTTATTTCTCATCTAAATCCACTCCTTTCTAATTTAAGACCATTACCCCTCATCCTTTCATTACAGGCCTTTGTAAACAGGCCCTTTCCAGTCTTTTTGTAAGCTCCCTTCAAGTACTGGAAGGTGGCTATTAGGTCTCCCCTGAGTCTTCTCTTCTCAAGGCTGAACAATCCCAGCTCGCTGACAGAAATAATTTGCTTATTTAAATTAGTAAAACAGGTAATAAAGGAAAGACATTTGTTAGGGGAAAAAAAGTTTCCACCAGCAATGCCCATGTCAAGACTCTTCCTCGAGAGACTAGAATAGCAGAAGAAAATACATTGCACAATGTCAGGGTTTGTCTATACACACAGCAACCCTAGAGAAGGAAATAAAGGAGTTAAATTCTAAGAGGATTTTCTGTGAGAGCAAAGGAGCCCCATAGTACAGCTTGCTTGAGTAATTATAGGGGATGGGTTTCCTCTGTCTATTAGAGACCATCTCCAGTTCAGCTTGCTCTGCTTCATTGCTGGAGGAGTGAGAGGACATAAGGTAAGAGTCAACTGACAAATAACCCAAAGAAATACAAAAAACCCCCAAACAACAACAACAAAACAAACAAACAAACAAAAAACCAAACAAAAACAATCACTATGGTTTGTTTTTCTTTTGTTTTGTTTTTTTTCCCTTCCTTAAAAGCTTGTACTGGCAGGACAGGAACATTAAAATACAATTCTGGTTAGGCAGAAGTATTGTTGTAAAGGTAGAAAAAGGAACATATCTCCACAAGGGCTCTAAGCATGACAGAATAACTTCTAACATTTACAGGCTGAAAAGGAAGATGACTATAACCAGGATTGGTAAAAGAATTAGGACCCTGCAAATTTTTCAACCTTATTAGCAGTAATGGATCAATAATTTTTTCTATTTCCACTCTGTGCAGCACAACTGATGTTGATGAGCTTGCAGGGATACATCCGCAGGGAAAATATGGACGGGTGTACAAACACTGCCAAATAATTGTGTTTATTTGAATCATCCTATAGCCTTTTCATCTGCTGAGCCACAAACTGAAATCACAACGTTTCATTTACGTTCAGTTTATGCAAATTATGGCACATCTTAGAAAATAAGTACATGTTTCTAATCTGATACAAAATGATTGACTTACATCAGAATTAAATCTCAGCTGGCAAATGCTGCATGATATGATTTGCTTTCTTCGATGAGGAAGAGGAACCCCAAATGTATGATTTATTACAGCTTTTTGAATTGGGTCCATCTGTAAAGAGAGAAGAAAAAGAAAAATAAAAGCTTTTTCTGTTCCACTGCATGTTATCTACAGTCTCAAAACAGATTTTGCATCATGCCATACCTTACCCCACACCATAGAAAAATATTATTTTTCTTTGAAAATGAATATTTCTTATTCATGCAGTTCTACAAAGAGGTAATACAGAAAGGAACAAGGAAAAGTGTCATTACCTATCTTTAAATACGTATCTTTAGTTGGATTCTATAAGCACCAAACTCCATTTACTGAAGAAAGATAAAAGCTGTAAAGGCTGAACAAGTGTACCTATCAAAACAGCAGTTTATGTTGGGATTTTTTTTTCATAGAAAAGCTAGCTCACTAAAAGAAACACGAATATTTTAAATCACTAAGAAAATCATCTGTGCAAATCTGAAGGAATATCATATATAAATAATTTGAGAATAAGACACCAGAACTCAACATCATAAAAAAAAAAAATTCCCAGGAACCAATAAATTAATCTTTTCCATAAAACACAACCTATGAAATATCCAAATCCTCCAAAGATTATTTTCACAGCCATTTAGAATAAACTATTTTGAATAAACCCTACTTTAAGGATGAATTTTGACTTTCATGAAAAGCATTATTCTGAAATAACCTCTACCAGAATGCTGATCTGGCAATGTCTGGAAGTCAGAGTCTCAATAAAAAAATGTACCTTTTTGGCAGAGAATTTTACAAAAGCTACTCAAGACACTTTTGCACATGGAGGATTGAAATCAACTTACCCAAATTAATTGGTCAAAGTTATTTCTATTTCTTTTTCACAAGAAGAATTTGACAGATATTTTTTAAATTTAGTAATAGCTTTACAGCAACTCTGTAAAGCCATTGATAGTTCTCATATCTAAATTGCTTTGTTAAAAATTCACACACTTTGATGACACAAATATAACTAAATGTCAAGCTCTGATAACAAGCAGTATTCACACAGTATAATTTGTATATGTCTTGACAAAAAACCACACACTTTTTTCTTTACTCATGTCAGCAGTATTCTTTTTTTTTTTTCCTAGTCTGTTAGCAAAGGGTTAGTAGATAAACGAAGAATCGGAGCTTTTCCTTAGTGTAATCAATTATTCATGAAAGCCATAATGCTAGACAGTCATAGCCTCTATTGCAGTGAAACCAGAATGGATCGCTACAGAAATTTTGCATCATCTGACAGCTGTTCACTGTCAGATATGAAGCAGGTCATTAAAGTAATTCCTGTTGAAAAGAAATTCAGATTGAAAAAAAAAATAAAAATAAAGGAACAAGGAAAATGGCAGAGCTTTACAGGAAGGTTTGGAAGAAATCCTCACTTTGAACATCCTCTTAAATTTGATGTGAAAAATCAAGTACCTCATACATTTGCGCAGCATAAAAGAACATCAATCCCACCTAGAATCTAGGGATGCCACTATAACAAAACCCCAGAATAACACTAATGACTGAGGTCAGAGAATACTGGGTTCTGAAAGACTACATCATGTTCTGTAAGACTTTCTGAGGTGATCAAACCACATGCTAGGTGCACTCATTTTACTCAGTAACATGATCTTGAAAAAACCCACAGTGCAAAAATACTACTGTGTAGACCAGAAAGAACACAACCATATACAAAAGTAAATAGGCAGTACCAGCACTTCTCCACTACCCAAGAGGTGATTTCTTATACCAGCACAAACAATAGACCTCTATCCTCTGGTTTTCAACACTAAAGCATGACCTGGTCTTAACTGACACTATTTCACTGCTGCTGAAGTTTGGATAAATTTAGCCTAAATTTCTAAAGAAATATAGACGCTGTTCTTTTTGCCACTGAAGGACCAAAATACTTGGGAAGACCTCAAGCTCAGATATGTGAATAAATCAGCACATGGTAACAAGAAACTGTGCATTCTTTGATGCAGCGTAACTGTTTGCCTTTACAATAACCAGAGTTGTGAAATACTATTAGTTTAGTCTTCAGTGTTAACACATTAAACTCCTTAATATTCTCTCTCAAGTGCCATAAGTTAAGAAAGCCAACAAAGAAGCTCTCTAAGGTATATGAAAGGTACCACCATGGCTCATAAGATGGAATAACTAATTTTCTGAGTAGGATTTGTCCATCTTCACAGTAAGAATTCTATCTCCAAATGCGGTTGGATTTCTGGGGGAACTGATGCTCACATATTGAGAATGAGACAATAATTTTTCAGAACTGAAAAATTATGAATGTGTGAAATAGTTGGTCTATTGGGTATTTAATTTTATTTTGCTGACACAGAAAAATGGGGAGTTTCTTTCCTAATCACTCACAGATTTTCTCTTCTAGCTGCTGATACAGAAATCTATCTGCACACTTCCCTTTCTCTTTCTAAAGACATAGACTTCCAGATACACAGCTACTTGGCCTTATTGTGCAGTTGATAATTTGTGTTTGTGTCTCTAAGTGAAGAAGTGTTCTGGAGAGCCTCCAAGTTGATTAAGAAAAGCTGCTTCAAAGCAATAATCCTTCTCTGACAATTGCTCTTTGACACTGCAAAGCAGAATTAATCTTCAAAATTTAGCCCAGATTCTAATAAAGTTGGGGCAGAATGCTGAGTAGTATTTGCCATTGTTATTTTTTTTCTGAAGATTTCATTTGGGAAGTACCACCAATCCACACATTTCAAATAAACATCCAAAAGGTGATAAGCCTCCAGAAGTTTTATGCAGGAAATTTGAGAAAGGTAACAGGATATCGAGGTGCAATATGATAAACACTCAGATCTCACAGATACTGGGAGACAGAGAGGAACGCTGCTGAGAGTGAGAGGAACAAAGCAAGGCAGCTGATTGCCATAAAATAGAAAGCAAGGATTGCCAGGAAGTAAAAAAAAAAAAGGAAAATAATATTATGTAGCTGAGATAATCAGCAAGTGGCGAGACACTTATCACAATCTCCAACCACTTCTAGCCTTACTGAATGTTATTAATTACACATAGAAATTGTATTTTAACTTATGTAAATAGTACTTGCTTTCAAATAAAAGTTATCATGATAAACATTGATAAAATCTGCTTTTTAATCATTACTAATGCTATATTACAATACATTCTTCTTTGTTTTTGTGCTTGCCATAGAGCATGAAAGAGCTCTTTATTTTGAGGGCTGAAGATAAAAGGAGTGGCTGTTATGTGAACTCTTCTGGATGAATCATCTACCTACCACACAATCACCAAAAACTTGACCCAGGAGATCCCATGTTATCATACATCCCTGGGCAACTTTTCCAGAATCACAATATCTGCTATCCCTGAAGGCCTTCTGTAGCCAATTCTCCATCTTATTAAATTTCATTAAGTATCTGTATAAGCAAGAACCTGAGCTGGTAAATTTTACCTACAGGGAAATTGGTTCCTGTGGAAATGTCAATTTTACATAATTTCATCAAATAATTACTGTTTGTTTGTTTTTTCTTTTGTGAAGATTTTTTTTATGCTGAAGCTGAAATTCAAACACACAGACCTCCTGAATTTCAACTAATTTTTAATATATATAATTTTTATTAGTACTTTTTATGTGACTTCTTATCCCAGAGACATGAGTTAAAAACAACAGAAAAATGATAACAAAGGAAAGCATGCAAGTTTGAGCCATAAAGTCTCAAATCACGAGTTGGGTTGGGGTTTTTTTGTTTGTTTTGTTGTTGTTTTGTTTTAATTCTGTATTAAAGCCAAGGGGCATGACATGAAGATTTTGAATGCTTGAGGTTGGCAGTAAACTAATGGACTTGCCTTAATGTCTATAAACAAAAGCATCCAGGTCAAAGGATGAAGTTAACGTGGATGCCTAGAGCCTGTTGAGAACATGTTGTAGGCCTAAAATAATCAAATAAGAAAGAAAGTATTTTTACCTCAAAGTCAAAGAAATCAGCTGCAAAGATTGACTCAAATCACTATGCTCCTATACAAAGTGAGCAGAAAAACACATCAAGTCATTGAAGCTCTCAGGAAAAAATTGCTGTAGATCATCTTAGAAGTAATTTAAAAAAAAAAATTACCTGCTAAAAGACTGATCTCCATTACTCAAGTAAGTAAGTGAATTCAGTGACATAGCTATTAACATCTCTCAGAACTTCTTAAAATCTAGATGCTAACACAATGCAGTGTTACAATGAAAATAACATTAAACACTTTTCTTGCAATTAAATAAGTCAAGAAAGCACACTGTAATATTATTATACTTTCAGGCAAGGTATTAATATTTCCACTTATGAGTTGAGACTTCTGTGAAGATCTTAATTGTAAAATTGATAAGAAATAAAGATAACTCAGTGTGGGCTCCATTCATTCCAACAAATGGTAAAACTATTAACAGCATTAATAAGAAGAAACAGTGTAAATCCTGTACCAACCACATAAACAATGATTTACCAAGCAAAATAGAAAAAAATATTATCCTTTCCTCCACAGTTTAGGCTTACTGAGATTAATCCAGTTTTAAAACTCCAGAATGGATGCAGTTTTAACACCAAACAGTTCAACCATAAAACTGCCTAGTGCATTATAATTGTGACATACTAGTAGAAACACAGAAGAGCAGTTACTAAAGCAAGCTCTTCAATCATGTAAAGCCACTGTCATTTATAGCTGGGGAACTTTTTGAAACAGAAATTTTCTCACTTGGGGCATAATTTATTTCCAATTGAGAATTGAGTAGCTCCTCTCCGACCTCAGTAACGTCAAGTATTTACAATCATTTTTCCTGAAATCATGCTGGCCAACTGTACAGATGTAGCTATATTACATTAATTATATTATACAATATTATATTATTATATTGCATTGCACTGTTATGCTATTATTTATGAAGAAACTCTGATGTTTTGGAGAATTGCTGGACATTCAGCCTTATATTGCCCATATAAAGTGCTCAGATTATGGGCACTGTACAGCTGAGTGCCAGCTCCTTCTCCAGGAGGTATTTTTCATCTGCTGCAGATGCACATTCAAGCTGGACAAACTTTCAGGAAGCATTGACCTACTAGGCATCACATGTTGCAGTTCAATTTTGTGTGTGCACATCCAACTCACACCTCTTGAAAGGACTGATTAACTGTGCATGTTAAAAAAAAATAAATAGTATCTGTGCAGCACATATAGTAGGTCTGATGCTTTCCAGAAGTGTCAGACCTGTAACTTAAAATCTACATGACATATACTTAATATACTGGTTTCCATGTCAGGAAGAGAACAGTTCAACAACTGCTCAGTGATTTGATCCTAAGTATGTTTGACATTCTGTATTTCCATAGGAAATATGTCCCATTGTTAGGGTTAGCAGTCCAGGGCTTGGTTTTTTTTTCCAGCATCACATGCATCTGTGAATAAGAATCTTATAAACTAACCAAAGAACACAATTCAATTGGAATGATGGGAAGATCTTAGTAAGCATAATTAAACACACAAAAAAAATAATGTCCAAGAATATTTTGGTTTCTTGTGCAAGTAGAACAATATGATGCTAAATGGTTAAAATAGATGTTCTAGATGTGCTACTCTGCATGGTTTATCCTTTTACAGCTAATTTATTCAGTATTGCCCTAGTGATTACAGCGAATAATTATGCAGTGAATTGAACTCAGCATTACACATTTTTTCTTAGTGTCTACCACTTCTGCTCTTATCAATGAAATAGTGTAGAACTAACCTGATGCTTTTCATGTACATAAAGCAGAAATATTACTCAACCTAGTAAAAATAATTCATATAAAATACCTGCAATAAATATAATAATGTGCAATATGTACAAAATAATTTCTTTTCTTTTAAAAAGTGGTATCTAGCAAAAAGAAAACTAGTCACCTCCCAAACAATGTAGCTGGTTTATGTAATTCGAATAGCATTTCAGAATGAATTTCCAAAGTAAACTTGTTGAAATCTTGTAAGAGTCTAAGGATAGATACTTTTTTGTTTGTTTGTTTGCTTTTAGTGGAGCTATTTAATTGTAGGATTTGTCTAATTACTCTTCTGATGTAACTGTAGTATACATCTCTTGCTTTCTTTTTTATTATTCTTGTAGTTTTCTTCCTCTTTGGCAGTGAGATGCTGAGATAGCAGCATTATTTCTGGAAAACTGCTTGAGTATACAGAAACCAGTCAGAGCAAAAGGATTTGCATTCACAGTGGTATCACACACAAATACTGTAACCACATAGAGATTATGCAAATCCTTATACTCTGATTGTCTAATAATCATTGTCAGTCAAAAGACAAGAATTTGCATATGCTAAGGCTAGTGAGAAATAATCACACAGTGATTATGCTAATCAAACACACTAAACAACACGTGAAGGACTGTCAGACTGGAACAAATCTGTGTATGTACATGTACATATGCTAAATACAGAAACCGCAGTGCTAAAAGAACATTAAGGTTGCAGACCAAGCCCTTAAAAACATGAAGTGATAATAAGCCTTAATTTAGCACCTTTATGAATTTACAGTTTTCAAATACGTTCAAATATTTTTCACTGAAAGATTCTGGCTTTGTTCTGTTCAGAAGATGGACAATGTTCACTTAATGAGCAACTGTTCAATGTTCTGTTCTATCCAAGGGGCTCAAAGAATAGCCCTAGACTTCATTTACTGTGTAAAGCTGAAACCCCATCTCCATTGGGAATTATCATCCTATTCATTGGCTCTCCTATAGCCTTTATTGACACAGGATGCGAATGCTTTGCAAGCATAATTAACTTATTTTCAAAACTTCTTTGTTAGATAAAAGATGGTATTTTCTCAGCAGTGAAGAATAAAAGCATACACTTGTTCCAGTTATCCAATTTAATATACCTAATAGTAGTTATTATTATATTGCCTTTCATATATTCACCACACAGCTCCTGACTTCAGATTCATCTGTGAAGGTGCTACACAGACTAAACATGGCCTTACAGCTTCAAGGTGGACTCATAATCTATAAAGTTGTCAGAATAAAGGTTTGGGTTAAGTGACTTGCCTTGCATCTCTCAGAACAACTCTCCAGGGTGATATTCAACTAGTTTTCTGGAATGGCCCTTTCTTTTTCTTCAGTCTCATCTTATTCAAAACACATTTTCCAGTTTCTTCAACAAGCAGAGAAAGAATACCATGGGTAGTAATCTACTGAATTACAAAACCATGATTGTTCCCCAGTGCTGATCCAAAGGACACACAAAATTCTACCAGACCTAAAAGTTTCTCCCAAAGGACAGAAGATGAAAGGCAACCAAATGTGGCATGATTGTCATATTGCTCAATTATCATGTGGACAGTACTAAATACAACAATTGCAGCACAAGAACAGACTAACATGAAACAGATGACCTCAAAATGAGCACAAACTAAAACACAGAAAGTTCCACCTAAACATGAGTCTGGACATTTTATTTTATTCTAGAGAAGAGAAGACTGAGAGGAGAACTTACTGCTCTCTACAACTACCTAAAAGGAGGTTGTAGTGAGGCTGGTGTTGGTCTCTTCTCCCAAATTACTAATGATAAAATGAGAGGAAATGGCCTCAAGTTGTGTCAGGGGAGATTTAGATTAGATATTAGGAAGAAATTCTTTACTGAGAGAGCGTTTAGGCACTGGAACAGACTGCCCAGGGAGGTGGTGCGGTCATCATCCCTGGAGGTGTTTAAAAAACGAGTAGACATAGCACTTGAGGCTATGGTCTAGTGGATAGAGAGATGTTCGGATGAAGGTTGGACTTGGTGATCCTAGAGGTCCTTTCTAACCATAATGACTGTACGATTCTATGAGGAAAAACTTATTTACTGTGAGGCTCATGGAACACTTGAACAGGCTGCCCAGGTTGCAGAGTTTTCTTCTCTGGAGATATTCAAAAACCACCTGGACAGAATCCTCTGCAAACTGCTTTAGTTGAACTTGCTTTAGCAGGGGCGGTTGGACTACCTGATCTCCAGAGGTCTGTTCCAGCCCCTAGCATTCTGTGATAGGGTGATTCTGGGAAAGTACAAGAATTACTCACATCACTTCTAGTAGGTATTACCAAACTAGTGTGGAAAGGAGGAGTGGATTGTTTCTTTTCAACTGCTTAACTTAAATGAGCAGTGGTAGACAGTAAAAATACAATTAAACCCAAACCAATTGCTTATAACAAAAAGAGATAAATGTTAGACTCTCTCTAAAGATACCTTTAAAGACACCAATAAAGATAAAAACTTAAGTTCCCAAATGCCATTTGTTTTCTCAGCTTCAACCAGGAACAAAGCAGAAATAAGCTTATGAGAAAATGAATACATTAAAAAAAGCTAAGGGCATTTTCATGCTTTTTTCACAAGTTCTCAGAAGAAAAAGTTGGCAGGCATTATGAGGGTTATACAACAAATTCCCAATAGCGTCATTCATATGAGTGAATTTCAGAAAACCGTACCAAATATTATAATTGGTATTTAATAACAGTGGGTCTTTCTAATCACAACAACAATAAAATCAGGATGTGTGCCAGACAGAGAACTGGCAGAAAGGCACTTGATTTACTCATAGAAGTGAATTGCTCACAAGTACAAGAGTCCAAAGTGACCTCTGCAAACTACTACATGTTTTTCAGAAAAGTGGCTGTGTGTATATATATGTATTTAACGAGGGGGAAAATAATTTTGCAATGCAACCTTCCTCAGAAGAAATGTTCTACTGTCCTTGAAAACATTCAAGGATATAAAGCTGTTTGACCAACTGTCATCATATGGCCTCACATCTTGAAATTCAAGACAATTTAATTTAAAATAATTTCAGCACCAGCGGTCAATACAGAAAAATAATGTTCCTCAGAGTCTTCACATATGGAAACTGAAGTGCTATAGTCACTAAAGGCAGCTGAATATACCCTTATAACAAGTAATCATTAAATATGAGGGTAAATAAAGCACACTGTGATATTCATAGCACTCAATGTATCTCCTTGCATACAAAAAATATTTTAATTTTGCTTGGCGTATAGATTATGGTCTAAAGAAGGAGTCAGTAATCTGCTTACTTCCTTCATAACATTATTAGCAATAAAACCTGTGTGAATTAGTAGACTGAGACAGTGTATTCTGGAAAGTAGCCTCCACAAAAAAAGAAAGAAATATGAAATTGGAAAATGAAAAAATAAGTAATAAATTCTCTCGATATAGTTTGAGAGCTCACATAATAATGAAAATAAATCTTGCTGTGTTTAGTAACTACTTATGAGTAAACAACATTAGAATTTAGTACTATGATGAGCAAGATCCCAGGAAGATGAGAGAAACAGGTGGTCACAAGGTGGCTTGCATTTTAATAAGGTATATGTAACTACAAAATTAAGATCAACCTGATTTCTGCTTCAGACCCTTTAGGATGCAGAATGTATGAAAAGACAGAAAAGAGATAATTTAGAACAAATGGAGATTATTACATTATTAGCCCAACTCCCCACCAGCTGCAGCATCTCACATTTTCCTCATGGTACAAAAGCAAAATTATATTCCTTTTTGATGAAAAAACCCACACTTATACCTGCACTGGGTACCCACATTGTGACTGTACTTTTTGACTAATTCTCCACAGATTGACACTGAGATTCATTCCAAGTCTCCTGTCAGTCTTAGTGACTGAATCATTAGTGTGATGCTGAGTGCACTGAACAGCTGTGGAGAATACAGTTATGGCTCATTCACTACTTGAAGTGCTTTAATCCCTTCCTATCCATCTCTGAAATGTGATGCATTAAATAATTCTCAGAATGTTTTTATATCATTTGGAAAAGGATGAAAAGTTAACAGCATACATTTCTGTGCAATTTCATCTTTTAAGTTTTATCTGAATGATTTATCAAAATAAAAATTTTGAGAAAAGTATTGCCAGGGAAGTACCATTCTGATCCTGACTTCTGAGCATTTTGGAGATCAAACAAGAACTAAATGAAACAAAGGAAGGAAAGAAAACCTGTTGTTACATGCATGCATACAGATACACTAGCCCCAAAAATTCAAGATATCTCAAAACAGGGTTAAAACAGCAATCTCCACTCCTTCCAGAAGTCTACTGCTATAAATATTATTATATATACAAAGTCACAAATGTGGAGGTAGTAGGGGCTTTAAGTTTCTGAGACTACTTCAGTTACTTTTGGGTTTCTCTGTTGTAGAAAGAAAATATGAGAAAAGGGAATTCATTCACTTTGTCATCATCATGGCCGATTGTGACATGTTTCTTTCTATACTAGTGATTTGGTTTAGACCTAGTTAGCTTCTTGTCCTGAATTCTCTAATTGTTCAGCTACATCATGCTGATTTTGGTCTCTCCATGATTTTAGATCAAACAAACTCAAACTGTATCCCAAGTCAGCTCCAACTATATCGATATTGTATATAGATCCTCACACACACACAAGGTAGTTTAGAGGATCATTGGTCAGGTGAGGACTGAGGTGCAGTCTGGTGTGTAAGAAGGCATGCTCGGTGTTGCTCCAGGGTGGAACCCCAAATGAACTAATATATGCAGATGGGAATCACAGTTTTGGCAAAAAGGGATGAAGCAGCTAGACATTGAGCTATTGCTGGCAAGTGGCCCTGAGAGTTCTTCCATCTCCTCAGCTGACCCCCAACCAGAAGGGCAGCATTGGCAACATTCTGTGAAGCTATGGTGCCATTATTTTGAATTAATCCAGTTAAAAAGGATTGAATGTATTTTACGAACTTAAACACAATAGCAAATCTCATCTGAGAATTTCATGGTGCTTTAGAAAGACCTCTTAGAGGCAGGTAATTAGCATATGAAAACTGAGCTGTACTAGAACTTTTGGCAAATCCACTTGCTCTCATTCACAGCCTCATGCCTTAGCAATAGACAGCACAGGCATAATTGATTCAAAATCATCCGTGTCTGGAGTACCTCACACAAGTACCTATGGATGTGAATACAGGCAATTCTATTGCCTGTGAACTGTCTAGTTGTTGTCTGCAAGTCAAGTACTTAAAGACATTTGAACTGCTAGTGTATCTTTTAATAGAAGAAACTACACAATGCATAAACAGCCCAGCTCTAGTTATTCTGAAGGATTCTTTTTTTGTGTGTGTTACCTTGTGTTTGCACCCTTTTCTGTACTGCTCTTGCTTAACTCAGTGCTGGAAGTTGACCTTTTATTGCAATGAGAAACAAGGCCTTGGGCAAGAGAAGTACAAAATAAATGGACCAAAGTAAAATCTGATGGATTGCTTGAGTTATAACATCAACCTGCTAATGCAAAAGTTATTCCTCATAAATCTCTTTACTTCCCTATATTTCCTCCATGTAAAAGTAGCCTTTACATGTCACAGCACTAGATTTACTGACAATTTGCATATTTTAAAATACAATTCCAACCTGACTCTTCTAAGGGACAGTTTAATTCTTCCAGAGAAACTGTGAAAGCGTTAAATTCTTTTCTTCAACTAGATGCTATGTCCTCCTTCCATGACCCTAGAAAAACAACCTAGAGCTACATGTCACTGACGTGCATGCAAGAGGCTGAGCTACAAAGCGGCCACTTCAAAGTGCTGTTAAATTGGCAATGCCTCTCAAAAAAACCAACCAAACAAAACAACAATAACAAAAAAAAAAAACCCCAAACAACCAAAAACAATCCAGTGATTTTATCACTAGATTTATTTCTGAACCAGTCAATAAAAGCCATCCTGGCTGTATATTTCTACCAACAAACACTACCTCCCAGGAATTACAGAAGCACTGTGCCAGCCAATATTGATCAGATGGTTTAGGCATTACTTCATTCTTTTGAGATGTCATTTCACAAAGCTAGCAGGATAGGTCCAAACTGGTAGAAGTGCTTGCAGAGGAGACTACATGACAGCACCCGAACAGGACAACCAGTTCTTCCATACGCTGATCCTAACACTGTGGGGAGCAGGGGCAAGTCCTGCTAATGCACTTTCTATCAACCAACTTGTTCTCCACTTCAGCAAGTCCACAAGTATGTGATGAATGAAGCAGTAACAAAGTCTTTGCTAATTATGTGGAAGCAATAAGTTAGGTACCATCTTTTATACTTTGCTAAATAGTGGGAAGGGAGGGCAGGGAGGAGGTCACTATAATGCAGAGTGTACTCAGTAATTCCCTGCAGGCAATTCATAAAATTTTACAAAGTTTTTAAGGGGAGCATCCCCCAGGACAGATCTTGAAAAAAGCATTTTTAATCACACTAAAAAAAAAAAAAAAAAAGAGCATCAAATGAGTTCTGTGAACAGGAATCTCCAGAAAGTTTAGCTCTCCAGGGGACTTTCAGATCAATTCCCTTTGCAGGATTTAACAGAAATGAATTTTGAGTGTCCTTTCAGGATCACAATAGCTTCCTTTGTAGCGAGCAAAAATTATCAGCTGAGAACCTGAGTTCAGGAAGCAGCTCTGTAACAGATCCAGCATTGCAAGGTTGGATCTTCCTGATCTCAGGAGAGACACTTCAATAATTAAATCCATTCCATGAGTGTAGAGAAATTCAATCATTAGTACCACTGATTACTCAGCACTATGCACACTGATCAGGTTCCTGCCTCTAAGACTTTTGCTACCTGAATGTGAAACAGTAGTTTTCCTCTAATGCCACGCCACGCCTGCTCTGAATAACTCTGGTTGATTTGTTCTGCTCCCATGATATCAAGTGCTTGGGAGCTGGTGTAAGTACTACTTGCAAATGGTTTTTCCTGGCAGCAGGACTATGGGAAAACAGGTACTACCCTTTTAGGGCCTTATTATACAATAGGCTTCCACACTCGGGTAGCTGTGATAATCATCATCTACACTCAGTAGCAGCAGAATGGGTTATGAACTGTGGAAGGTAACTGCAGCATCATAATCGCTCTTCCTCTAAATTTACTCCAAACAATGAAGGCTCTAATGGTCTCATTAACATAATCTTTCCTCTATATCTATATGATGTTTTTGACAAACCATTCTTACTTTACTTACTCAAGTGATCCATCTTTCTATCACACACAGACAGCTTCTTGATGCCACCATGTTATCAGCTCTTGGTGTGAATATTGAGAAGAAAGGAAAACACTGTTGAACCATAGGGAAAAGTAGTTCTAATTAAGTGACCAAAACCCCTTGTAAACTGGAGAGTCAGAATAAGACAAAAATTGGACCCATATTTTTTTCTGGGTTACTAGTCAAAGTTCCCTAAATATATTTTAATTAGTGTCCCTCTCTCTCCCTCTCTAATTACAAAAAGGCATCTGAATAAAACTAAGGCATGCTTACAGGTTGGTGTAGATTAGAATAGTCGTTCCAAAGTTTTAAGGGATTGAACTGATACAGTAAATTAAGCAAAAGACAGAAAATGGCCTGGAAATCAGTTCTGGGAAATAACTAGCTTAAATAACTAACTAATCAGTTTTGGGAAATAACTAACTTTTTATTTATTTTTAGATCAGTAGTGTTGGGATAAAGAAAAATGTTCATTTTGTGCATCAAAAGACTGGAATAAAGAAGTTGTCTTCAAATTTAGTGTTTAAGACCAGGCTGGGTGAGGCTTTGAGCAAACTAGTCTAGTGGGATGTGTCCCTGCCCATAGCAGGGGGGTTGGAACTGGATGATCTTTATGGTTCCTTCCAGTTCAAGTAATTCTATGATATGATAAAGTGAAAATTGAGAATGCTTGCTGAACCTCAAAACAGCCCAAATAATGAATTATCTCCTTATAAAGCAAAATCTGTATTTCCTACTAAAAAGAAGGTGGTAAGGCCCTTGTGATGCAGCTACTAAATGAGGGTTGGGGTTATTCATTGCTTTCTGCTGGGTCTTCAAACGATTATAATTGATTTCCCCAGGAACCATCAAAGTATTTCTCCAAGGAGTTTCTCGTCTCCCATGTTTATAAAGCCAGGAAAAACCATAATCTTATTTATGTTAATTCTTTTGGGATTATTGCAGGAAGCCTAAAGGGCAGAAGTGTTCTGCAACATGTCATTCTTTCTGCTATTCAATTCTAGGTGGGCTATGTGAATTCAAGGAGTTTTTCTCCTCTTAGTGCTATTTAATGGATAGATTCTTTCAATTAACTACTTTTACATCCTCTTCTAACTTCCACATAATTCTAAACATGTCTCAGACTATTTCCATCTCTTTCCTGGATAGCTTTGGATTCTGACAAGTCCTGGCATATATAATAAATTTATTTCCTGTAACATTGGAGATTTTCCTGGAGCAATTACTTCCAAAGGCATTCAGATGTCTGCCTGTATCTTTGGTGAACTCTTAGCTTATTAAGGTAGAAATACATGTGAGCTGCCGTTGAGCCTGCCCTTAAGTTTAAACTGCAGATTTTCAATCGCCAGAGTCTATTCAGCTGCTTAATGGTTTTACCAGTTGTGTACATTACTTCTGAGTTTTTGCTTCTGCCAAGGAGAGCTCTGTAAGTTGATTGTCCTCCTGTGTTGACTTACCTTGCAAAATGCTGCTGCTGTGACACTAAGAGCTATGATGTTCAGATACTTTTCATGGGCAAGCAACCACTACACACAATTTTAGGCTTCCAGAACTACTGGGTTCCTTGAATTTATTTTTTCTCTGGTGCATGTTCAACACCCTAGCATGCGAAGAAAATAACTTTTTTCTTTACCTTTTCACCTCTTCCTTGGAAGATGAGGGAGAAAAAGAAAATGCAGATTTGATTAAATCTCTGAATATTGACTTTTCCTTTTAGCCACTTTACTGGCTTTACCATCGGGAAATACAGTTAGATATGCCTTTCAGGACAAGCATTGCAAACAACTGTCCTGTTAACAGCATGACATTAGCCAGGTCCTTACCTAGGATTTCTGTAAATCATGCTTGAGCTCTGAGATTCTCTCATTTACTCAGGTCATTTCCTTTTAGCCCTGTATTATTTTCAAATTCTGTTGAGAGAACGTGTCCTACAGCCCAGCCCCAGTCTCTCTTCCAGGGAGATGTAGAATTTTTTTCTTCTTCGGTGTTCCACCTTGACCTTGCTCCCTTCATGACAGCCCTTTAAGACACATGTATCTTTTAATATGTATTTAATTGAAGCCGGTAGGTCTCTTCTCAGCATCCTAATTCAGCTTTTTTTTTTCCCTCTCCTTTGGAGGCAGTCTGAACTTTATGCCCTTCATTTTCAAAAAGCCTCCAAGCTCCTAATTAGGCATACAAAGTAAGCTGTCAGACTTTCAAAAAAAGCCATGCACACTTGATGCTTGACCTTCTGAAAATCCACCCATCAGCCTCACTTACCAAGTCCTTGGGATTTTATTTTTTTTAAATCTACCTTATTTTAGTAGCAAAATTCCAACACTATTGGACAATAGATCTACTGTGATCATTCAGTTACTTGTGCAAACGCATGCTTCAACTTCAAGAAATCTGGGTATAGTTTTATTCTACCTACATCCTCTTTTATATCATTAGCATTAAAGGCTGAACTTAACACTGCTAAAGCAACAGAATTAAAGCTGTGTGCAATAACCAGTCCTGGGATAACATGAATTTGTGCTTGTCAACAGACAAACTAGAGAGGCATTTGAGGGGCAGGGGGGAGAAAGAGTTATTAATAATTGGACTTCAAATAAAAATGTAGAATATGTGAAAATGGCAAGACACCTGCTTGAAGCAAAGATGAAACAATAATGAGAAATCTTCTACAAGAGAGGGATAATCAGAAAGCTAAAAAAGAGGATTATATTGGCCTACAAGATTTTAACATCACCTCAGAAGAATTCATTGTAACTTAAGACTAAATAATACATTCTAGCTAACTGATTATTCCTTTGATAAGGAAGACGTGTCACTGCAGCATCTATTTCTCAAAAAAAAAAATTGCTAAATTAATATATTTACCAAAAGACACAGTATTATTATTGACTAGTTAAATAAGCTATGGAGTGATGCAGTAGTACTGATTCAGTGCTCACTTTTGGGTAACAAAGAAGGAAACCACTTTGAGTATCCTGGTACTGCACATAAACACATAGTGCTTGGCTCCAAGTGGGAAAAAAAAAGGCTCAAATTTACATTGAAGGGAAATGTTTGTTGTGCACTGTATCACTACCAAAAATGCATGTAGAGTGCTACTTTGTAAAATAAGAAAGTTCACCTACCTTAGTGGTGAACCATTTACTTCATGGCAGGTCTACAGTGTAAATCCAAAGCAGTAGTATTTCAAGATGTCACAAACAGATGCCTTTTTTGCAGTATTTACACATAAAAAATTCAACTACTCCTGCTCCTGTGGGGTGTAACAAGAGGAAGCTCAAGGCTTGAATGGCTTAGCTGAAGACACTAGTTGAGATATGGTTAGTGACAACTTCACACTGATCCGGAGGTATAGCAGATAACAAATATCCCAGCTGACATCTGATAACACTATGCATCTTGTCGCAGAGCTAATAGGACACAATTACTTTATGAGATTGGATATCTGTGGAGAAGAAATTGGTGCCTGTCATGTTTATCAGTGTTCGAAAACCATCACTGTGGGGCTTCAATTTCATGTATCAATGCAGGGCAGATTAGTCGGTAATTCTGGGAATCAGCTGTGAAAGGGCAGTTGACCTCACTGGAGCCAGTCAGAATCTGCTGTTCTGCAGAGGTTAACACTGTATGACTCTGATCAGGGAGAATTCAGATGCATGGGAAGCAGATATCTGATGTGCTCCTGGACTGGACAGTTTTAAGTCAAAACCCCCCAAAAATCAGGACAACCGTATCCTGTCTCCCACCTACACAGGTTATACTAATCCATCTCTGCTTTGTGTTCCCTGTCTATCAAACAGGAATAATTCCTACCCACTGGGGAATAGTAAAGTTTAATTAACATTTTTAAACCACTACCTAATATTCATGTGGAATTAAACAGAGACAGAGCTAATACTGAAGAGAACATATAATTCAAAACAAAGCTGAATGTAAAATGTAGGGCATATAGACATGAATCTCATTTTCCGCTTATACATGGTACAATTTAAAGTACATTTTTAGCCTGCCATTTGTGTTGAGGACAAATACAATGTGGCTTTAAATAAACATGAGTTTTTAAAATAGGTATCTGCAAGACCAGCTAGCAGAGAATATCGTCGCCCCCTCTACTCTTTCATATCACTTTATTTCTCCATTTTGTTTCCATACCACTTTAGTTTCCTGTTTCTTTTTTCTCCACAGTTTATATTGGTATATTTCCTTGACCAGCTCAAAAAGCTTTGCTCAAGTCTACCACATTCCAGAGGGCTGGGAAAAATGTTTTTGACTATTTCTGATGACCTCATGTAAGGAACATGTACAATGACTAACCAGTGCTCCCACGTTTCAAACGTGAACATGTCAGGATGGATACGAAATACAAAATCAAAGGAAGTAACAGTGGGATGCAAGTTGCTAACTGTTGCTTAGCAACACCACATTGATGTCACACAAATCATGACCTTAGCATCAGAGTCAACACTATTCACACAGATATCTGCAAAAAGATCATCTGATATGGCAAGAAATGAAAAAGAAACTGAACATAAACATTTTATGCCGGCCTGAACATGCACTGTAGATGCTATAATGCCACTTATGGGCAAGGAGCACATTTGCCTCCTGATAAGCTCTAAGAGTGCATATGGTAATTAAGGGAATAATCTTCTTAAATTAATAAATTCTGACCTCAAAGAAAGAAACAGCAGCTGGAGTGAAATAATTGGGCCGTGACTCAATCAGATTTGCATGGCAGATATTGGAATTCTGTTGAGAAGGAAACTTGAACAAGGTAGACAATAAACTGTTTACCTCTTTATGCATCAAGTCTACTTTGCTCTAGTTCTCAAGATACATTTATTTCTTATATTCTATAATTTTACCCTTTAATTATATTTAGGAACATATGAAGTAACACAGCACAAATATCTTTCTTTTCAAGAGAATTTCATAGCCCATTTTCTTCATTAAATAGCAAAACTCAAAAACCTTTGACATATAAAACACAAACTGAATTTCCTGGTAAGAAAAAAGAGCTTTAATATTTCACATTAAACATTGTACCTATTTATATGTTCTAATGTGTTATTAAAAAATATTAAATTGCATCAAATATTGTTGGGGTATTTTTTCCCTTTAACTGTAAAGAACATTTTCCTTCAACATCAGCTTCTTATTTCATGTGAAAAAGAAAACAAAGCCAGATATCATCCTTTATTGCTGACCTTCAAGCATGAAAAGCGCTTGATAAAGTTGTACAAAAATCCTGCTCAAAGCACCCACCTAACAAGAGTGTTCTTGTCAGTAGGCTAAAGCAATTCCAGGCTGCTGCTGAATAGACCTTAACACAACAAGCTATGGAAGATTTGTGAGTATAAATTGTTTTCCACATCTGGGGTTTCTAAATCAACCCCCTAACTTTCTCCTCCATATCCTTCAGAAATGCATGCCAAAACCTGAAGATCCTCTTTCCACCAACCTGCTACCTCTCATAATTAAAAAAAAAAGTAAAGATTTCTGGTTTGTTGAACACTAAAAAGCTAAGCCAAAGCCATTGGCCCACACTAATCCTAAACTTCTACAGCCAAACAGAGGGGGAAAAAAAAAAAAAAATTGACCTTCCATTCTTCTTTTTACAAGATCTACAGACATTAGGACACCTGAATGCAGTTCATTAATGAAAACTAAACTCTCTCTTCTGGTCTTGGAATTTTTCCTAGTTTCCCAGCCTATGTCAAATCCAACAATAAACTGATAAATGCTTCCTTAAATACTTATTTCCTGAACATTAACACTGACCCAGTACGAGGGGTCTTCCCTTACACATCTTTCAGCTATTCAAAAGTCATAAAATGAGAATGTCTCTTATCAAGCACATGGGCAGAAGTCAAATATTTAGTTGCCATCATACAAAAAAAAGGAAAAACTAGAGCAGCTGCTCCCTAGTTAGAGCACAGGCTTTAGCAGGTATTGATGATAAAATGGCAGTTTTTGAGTAGTGGCACCCGGAGTCTGCCAAATTGCCAAGGCTGGCCTTAGGAGGGCAGCTTAGAGAAAAAGAAGCTATCCATGGCAGTCCTGAAACAGTAAAAATATTATTTCTAGTAGAATAATTATTTACACTTATTTTTAAATGTGATTTTCCTGGAGACTACTGCCAAAAAGACATGTTAAGTTTTGACAGTATATCCTCAAAATATCACAGGCCGCTAAGTTACACCAAGAAAAATCACATTAAGTGCTATAACTCTGGTTAGATCAAAGTACGTCAGTCCTCAAGAAAATCAGCACTTACATGCCACAGTAGAGAGTAACAGAGACCAAAACTCCACCAATGCCCAAGACCCTGCAATGGTAAGAAACTGTTTTGATGAAATACATTCAAGTGGTCTCAGAGGCAGATCACATCCTATACTGTAGAGGAAGCTCGTTCCTAAGTGTCTACCAAACTGAACTGAGAATATAACACAAATAAATAAATCAAATAAACCCATCTTTTTCCCTGTCCTCCAATCCAGGGGTCATTCATGATCTGAGGGTATGATGCAAGATCCTCCAGTGAGACATACAGAGAGAGGATCCATACGAATACTTCACCAATTACTTTTCTTTCCCTGCCCATGAAATGAGAGCAAAACCTTCATCCATTTCTCCAGGGTACCACTTCCAAAGAAAACTGGGGAAACACTAATGTCTGAAGGCTAACCAGCCAAAGTTCTGATGCACCAAAAATGATGATAGACACTGGATTACTACAAGTGTTATGAGCATGCTGAAAGCAATGTGTTTAATTTATAACAATTTGTAGAAGCATAGAACAAATCATGTGAAAAATAAAAAATAAACAGAGCATAATAGAATCATTAGTAACAAACACAAGACTTGAAAAAAGACCACCAAAACAAACCAAAGAAAGCCTGCTGTTGAACAGGACAATTATTACAGCCCAGTTGTTTTTCCTATGTAAACAGAAAAAATTAATAATGAATCCTAAATTTTTAGTTGAAAAACTATTTTACATTGGTTTGAATAGCAACGAATTCTGTGCACTGCTTCACCAGCAGTAGGAAACACCATTCATGGCAGCCTGCCCCTCCAGTCCTTGGAGGGATCAACCAGGAACCCAAAGGAACTCCTCCTTTCTGACTCCACTTCCTGTGTGAGTTGCCCCCTCCATTGCTGATTTACTGCTCTGCATTCTGTAGCTTTGACATAATAATTAATTTTTGTTACCTTCTATGTCACCCTGTGCTTATTGTCATGGGGATCTGATCTTACCATTGAAGGTCTGGCATACCTTCTTATTACTCCATGGGGTCTCTAATGCTCTGATTTTCCCTCCTTACCTTTCCTTATTCATTATATCTTATAAAATCATAAAATCATTCTGGTTGGAAGAGACCTTTAAGAACATTGAGTCCAACCATTAATGCAGCACTACCAGGTCACCACTAAACTATGTCCCTCAGCACCACATCTATATGGCTTTTAAATCTGTTCAGGGATGGGGACTCCACCACTGCGCTGGAGAGCCTGGGCCAGGCCTTGACAACCCTTTTGGGGAAGACATTTTTCCTCACAGCCAACCTAGACCTCCCCTGGTGCAACTTGAGGCTATTTCTTCTTGTCCTGTTGCTTGTTCCTTGGGTGAAGAGACTGAAGCCCACCTGGGTCCAGCTTCTTTTCAGGGAACTGTCAAGAACAAGGAGGTCTCTCTTGAGCCTCCTTTTCTCCAGGCTCAACAACCCCACTTCCCTCAGTCGCTCTCCACAAGACTTGTACTCCAGATCCCTCCCCAGCTTCATTGCCCTTCTCTGGACATGCTTCAGCCCCTCAATGACCTTCTTGGAGTGAAAGGCCCAAAACTGAGCCCAGTATTCAAGGTAAAGGTCAATCCCTGCCCTAGTCCTGCTGGCAACAGCAGTGCTGACACAAGCCAGGATGCTGGTGGCCTTGGTCACCTGGGCACACGTTGGCTCCTATTTATCCAGCTGTCATCCAGTACCCCCAAGTCCTATTCTGCCAGGTAGTTCCCAGACACCCTTCCCCAAGCCCAGAGCATTGCATGGGTCACCTTCAGCCTTCGGTTCTGCATGTAGTCAATGCAGTCTTTCTGTTTTTACTGGCACATCACTGGAAGGTTTTCTACTCTCACAAGTATCTGTTATATGTTGAAACAAGTAGAAGCCAGGATCAGTGAGGACTTCATCCAAAAGTACTATTGGTGTTATACACATTGCTGCTGCAAGATTGAAAATATGGGCAGCCTCTTGCCTTGACGGTCAACTTCTAAATAATCTAAGAACAAGCTCTGGAGGATTGTAAGGTCTCTGATCAAATTTAAAATAGATTACTGCAATAAATACTGGAAGCAGTGATGTGACTTTAAATCATCAAACCATCAAAGCAATCTAAAAATAACCAAATGCAGCTTGCAGACACTTGATTTTAATTTATAGTTTAAATATACGTTCCAATTGTTTCCAGGTTGCATGTTGGATTTCCTGCTTTTTACACTATTGTAGCTCTTGTGACATTTTTTACTGGGAGAAAGGGACACTACCCACATCTCATTTATCTAAAGGACCAGTAAAAGGAATGCTTCAGATATTTAAAACTGCAAAAGTTATGGCTTGTTCTGCAGTAGAAGTTAGAGATTTTGGGAAAGGGGGCAGGAATTCTTGCATTCTCTGCTAGCTGTCTTTGTTTTCTACAGTAGTGCAATGGCTCAACTTTGCAGTGGGATGTGCTGAGAAAATATGACTTTACAGATTTTTGAGTTCTGTTTAAGCAGCTCCAGCAGTTTAAAGGGAAGATAAGTAGTGGTCAAAATGTTTGACTACAACTCTGAACACATAGGCTGCTGTCCCATGCAGTTCTTCCAAGTCCTAATACACATCTAACAAGCCATAGAAGCAACTGGGTTAGCAATGAACAATGCATAAGCATGCATATAAATAAAACTAATATTATCAGTTCGTAGCCTATGTCCCTGCTACACTAAACCGCCATCAACTAACCCTGTTGAGAAAAAAAATCTTACCTCATATACAGAAGTTTGGCAATTTGTGAATAGTGTTTGTCCACTACTTGCTTTTTAAGAGAGAAAGAAACACCTAAACCAGCCTCTCTCTACAGATCCAGCGAGGTGCTCTTTTCATTTTCCCCAAAACTACAGTGTTTGTTGTAAGAAAGGAGCTGCCACACAGACATTGCAGAACACCAGCAACGAATTTGGATGCAACAGATGGAACACGATGCATTCCAAAGGCTTTGCATGTTCCATGTTGCAAACACTGCATCCTATAGGTACTGCTTTTCATTTTTTTTAGCAACAGGGTCTGGTTTTCTGCATCCCTTTGCTGATTCCTGACAGTGATGTTTTCCATGCTAGCATGTCGCTCATCTGCCATAATCAGAGAGTAGAACTTGCTCATCTCAGTTGCCTGCCCCTGAACAGGAATGGCAGCCACAACCTCATCAGGAATTCAACTGAAGAAATGAACAACTCTCTTATCAGTACTCCTGACAGCTACTGATAAGCTACCTCGTTCCCCTTGTTGTCTACAGCACAGCTCTTAATTTTGGATGACTTTTCCCCTGTATTGCAAAGTACAAAAAAAGAACTTCTTCCTGAGCTTTCAGTTGCATCTTTTGGCATCATAGTGGTACATTCATATTTTGTCTCTCCAAATATATACAGTAGAGTTCAAACTTCATACAAAGGCAAATGTCTTCTTCCTTTCAACTGGCTTCTCATGCCAATATTTAGATCATTAGGGACTTCCTTCTGTCCCATTCAGGAATCACAAGGCAATTAAAAACTGCCTTAACTGGCAACAAATGAATTATACGCAGTGGAATACATAGGTTGGAGAAAAATCACTAAGATGACCTCTCTCCTATGAAGGAAACCAGTTCAAGAACACAGCACTGTTTCATATGGTCAGCTGGAAGCTAGGAAATGTCCCATTTTTCAAGAAGGATAAGAAGGAAGACCCTGTTAATTACAGGCCTGTCAGTCTCACTTCAGTGACTGGTAAAATTATGATTCACTCCATGCAGAAAGGCACATTTTTGGGTGGATCACAGTCTACTTTGACTCTGCTGTGCACAGCATTATAAATGCACCTACCCAGGAAGTTCTCCAGTTTGAGCTTTGCCACAATGGATAAACAGACTGTGCTGATGGTTGTCAAGTAGAGACGTCAGTTTCATGTCCAGTAGTTTCTGAGTTTGCCATTTAACACAGACTATCCTCTTTAACACTTTTTCATGGGATATAGAGCCTCCCTGTCACCCTAGGATTTTCACACTTGGAATGAAAGAGCAAGTAGTTGAAGAGGTTACTCTGAATCTTAACAGCTTTGGACTGATCACTGTTGTGCTGGTGACTCTCCTCCTTGCTCCTGCAGTTTTTCAAAGTAGCTAGACTGAGGTGGCCCTTTGTTCATTCTGTGTTCAGCAAAGAAGTGGATTTAAGACCCGGATAAAATGCTGCAACCCTTTTCTACAGTCGTTTAAACCAACCCTTTAGTAAAGATGCTTTTCCATGCTTCAGCAATTCTGCAACAACCTCTACCTCTTCCAGTTAAGACAGTACCAAAGCCATCAATTCTCTATTTTTCCTGAATTACAGCACGGCAGATCTGTTGCAACATTCAAGTCAGAATATTTCCCTAGAGTGGTATACCCATCATCGTCCTATACCTTCCCAATTTATTATCATCATCTCACCAACTCTGCTCTTCCCTTTGCGTGCATAACTCATCCTAATGTAATATGGCACATTGCACAGCTGTGGGTTTGTATGCTTAGGTTCTGCACAAATAGGAGATGTACCAAAAAAGGCACTGAATCAGGACACAGCTGCAGGGCCAACCTAGATGTGTTTCAAATCCACCATTCTGTCAGAGACTGAAGGAACATCAAGGAGATGGCTCACATTAACAACAATAGACAAGCGACTTTCTAGGGGCTCCTTAAGCCATCCATCATTGGGCTGTTATGTCATAACTAAATCAAAACTGATCCTACTGAGATTTCAAGCCCTCTGAATTATTAAAATTTCTAACACATGCAAATTGCACAAAGGATAGCAAATGTTGGGGCTGGAATCTTTCTTTTTTTAAAGGTGATGGTAAATGAACACAACCCCAGAGCATATTGGTAATAGGAGATCTCAGAGTACAGGAAAATGTGACTTTGCCTTCAGCTGCACCTGCCTTCGTGTACTCTAAAAATACCTTGATGCGATGAGTCATTCCCAAAAGCTTTGCCCCAAGGAAAAACAATCTTCCAAGAACTTTGAATTCTGACATGAACTCCTAAAAATTATATCTTCAGGAACTCTCCTTCTGGGAGTAGTGATGAGAGGACAACGTTTGCATTAGCTCTGGGCCATAAGCAACAGCAAGGCAGGAATAGTGAAAAACTTCTTCCTCCATACTAGCAAACATGTTGTTCCAGCAAGCAAAGAGACTGAAATATTTGTCATTTCCTTCTTGGTTTCCTCCCTCACTCCACCTTTTCATCTTTAATAATTCAAGTTGTCATTTGTGAAACACTTAGATCTATGTAAACATCTTTGGTAATTACTTAAGTTACTAGTGTTTAAACAGAGGCCATTAGGTCTACATTATAGTGTCTGTCAATTATAATTCTCCACCAAAGAACACAACAGTGATTTCTGTATGAGACTGTGGGCCAAGTGTAGAGTCTACTGGGACAGATTCACCTCAGAGTCAAATGGTCACTGCTGAGATGAACTGAACTGGGTTTGTGTTGTCCAAAGGAAATCTCAGACTTTGCAAATACAAAAAACTATAAAAGGAACATACACCGTGTAGCAAGATTCTTCCAAGCAACTGAAGCATGGATCTCCACCAGAAAAAAAAATAGTGACAGCAGCAATCAAAAAATATATTATCCAAGGGAAGGTTTAATATAGCATGTGTGAATAAGAACTCTGTCTTTATTCATAACTATTAATTGGAGATGAAAACCAAGCAAAATATATCTGAAAGACAAAATTAGTTGCAAGACTAATCCTTCCTGAATGTCTTTTTCCTGGTCATTTTCTAGGTCATATTTCTCCCTCCTCTACAGCGATTCTTCCCTAAAAGCATCATTTTTTGCAAGGATATGAGATTTTTACAAGCTGTATTTGACTTACAGAAAATCAAAAGTAGTTATGTATCCTTGAAAGTGTGACACTTATTTGGATACAGGGGGTTTCTTTCCAGCAGTGTAAGTGCCCTGACATCAAAAGTGGCCTCTCTCTCAGCCCTGAGGTGCTCAAGTGCTCACCTGGAAAAAGGCCAAGTAATGATTTTTTGCCTGCATTTTTGAAAAACATTGTGGTTTCCACCCATTTTAAAAGGTGCCCTGTTAACAACAGTCTCCAAAAACATGTACAGTTGTTCCCAGCGAAAAGATATACATATAAGTGTCAGAGAAAATTATTCTATGGAGGGGACCATCTCCAGCTCAAGGAAGTCCTCCTGAGAAATAAAGACTCAGCTATTATGGCAGAGCTGCTTACTACCATTTGTGCATTTACTTGCAATGAGTGATGTAACCCCCTGCGGTGGAGTTACATAGAAATGAATGGGCTGGAGAAATATTACACAAGAAAAAAAAACCCAAACCATTTTTATAGACAGAAGCTGTGCAGTAATTTACCATCAAGTCTTCACAAATGAAAAGAGCAAAGAGAAAACCACAGAAAAGTTCCCCCAGTACTTTTCTTCAGCACAAATAATAGGGCATTGATTTTCAAAGCTGTTTGGCTGTTCTTTTGGTTCTGAGGGAGGGGTCACCCCAGCAAGGGCAGTGAAAGTGTAAGTACACTGAAGAAGCTGCTCAAGTCCAACTGCTGCTGCTGTCACTTCTTACGAGGCATTTTTGATCTGCAGCTGGAAGCTGCAGTAACTGATAATGATAGTAACTGATTATGAAGACAGCAATAGTAGGGACTGGTCAGAGCAGGGACCCTGTGACAGGACTGTGTCCTGGATACCAAAACAAATTGACAAGACACTGTTGGGTATCAAGCACTTTTAGAATCCCTGCCCTTTTGGTGGATGTCTGAGTGGAGGAATAAGGAAAATAAGGTCCTTTTCAACTTGGAGTCCAGCTTCCATAGAGCAGGGACTTCTTGTTCTGCTGTTGTACACCAGCTGGTGTCTGCTTCAGAGCAAATATAAAATATCCATGAATTTCAGGTACTATGGACAAATCAGTCCCTAAATACTTACAAAACATCCTACAGGCACCTGGAACACACTTCAAAATTATTATTGGACTAGCATTCACCTTTTTGCTTTTTATGTTTGCAAGCCCCAGTTTTACTTGCATCAGTAGTTCCCAAAGGATTATATTGTACACAGTGAATACACCTACAGGAACCTCGTATTCCTGGAAGAAACGTTTCACAATTATTATTTCATTGTTACCTTCAGTTCTTGTCCACTCTAGACTGCAAAAGCAATGCTTATCCAACCAGGTGGCAGGCAACTTCTGTGGCCAATTACTGTTCACCAATAGCCTTAATTATCAAGTAGAGATTATCAGGTGCTCTTTGTGAAGCATTCATCCCCACAGAAAAAGGAAAAGCACATCACAGCTGAAACAGGCAA
The DNA here is from genome assembly GCA_033439905.1 of Ceryle rudis. Taxonomy (NCBI): domain Eukaryota; kingdom Metazoa; phylum Chordata; class Aves; order Coraciiformes; family Cerylidae; genus Ceryle; species Ceryle rudis. The sequence goes on along the minus strand of JAAGNO010010105.1, from coordinate 103,541 downwards.
AATTTGATCCTTTGCTGCTGTTGGGTTCTACAATAATCTGGTCAAATCCAGTACCTCACCTTTGCCTTTGAAGTAAGGACTCCAGTAACCCTTACTGACATAGATTCATGAAGTCAAGAATGAGGAAAGAAGAGGAAAATGAAATGCCGATATTTTCCTCCCATACCTCTGCAAAAGGTGTTTCCAAAAAGTGATCAAAATCAAATCTTGAATGAAGTCACAGTCCCACAAATGAGTACCTTGGCCCACGAGGCTCTCTATATAAACTCCAGAAGTATAACTCACAAAGGTTATTAGTGTTAACAAGAGAGAAGTCTGTCATCTAAGGTGCTTCCTTGGAAGGTTAAGAGATACTGGTTGACACATGGTCAGACAGAAGTAGGAGCTGAATCCAGGTCTCCCCCATTATGAGAAAAAAATGAGCGAAGAGTTAGATTAGTCCAAAAATAAGGGGAAAAAAAAAATTAAACATGAAGAACTACTGCTCAGTTTTGTAAATTATACTGAAAACTAACTTGTTTGTTTCCTTTTTATGTTCCTCCTAAGATTTCAACAGAAATGTTCATTTCAGCATTTCACTGGGGACACACACACACACACACAATTCCTCCACTGGATTTTCAATCCAGCTCCGAACTGAAATAAATAAATTAGAATTTATTCACACACTGTGCTCACAGCTGAAGGCCAGAACTGATGGTGAGTTGGATTTGCACTCATATCAGAGGTACAACACCAAAGCATTCCTCAATAACACATTAACTCATAAAATTGAAAAATTTGAAGGCAGGAATCACTCCATGAGGATGGAATATACCAACAATTGGTATACATTCCTTTGTTTCTACAGAATATTCCTGGGAGGAGAGTGAGCTTCTCTGTTTAGAACAGCATGAAATGCATCACCTGGGACTTTCTGCAGTGCTGACCATAGGACACTTCACACTGCTTCAAAGCAGTCCAGGAACAGTGTGGTCTCCCCCTCTTTCTTCCGTTGAATAAGAGAGAATTAAGTGCTTTTTCAGAAGCTCAGAGATGCTTTGCTGCCAGACTGAATAGCAATTGTATGAACTCTAGTCACAGAATGGTAGGGGTTGGAAGGGACCTCCTGAGATCATACTGTCCAATCTCCTTGCTCCAGCAGCACCACCCAGAGCAGGTTGCCCAGGATTGCATTGTCCAGGCAGGTCTGGAATCTCTCCAGAGAAGGAGACTCCACAACGTCTTTGCAAAGCCCGTTCCAGGGCTCTGGTACCCTCACAGAAGATTTTCCCTCATTTTCAGATGGAACCTCCTGGGTTCCATTTATGAAGGTTTCACTTATATGTCAAGGGATTTTTTCCTTATATTCCCTCCTAAGGATAACACTCCTCTATTGATGGGGGTTATGGGGAGGATAAAGGGATTAAAAGGTTGAGGACCACAATACACTTCACCCTCATGTTGGTCGAGATACATAAAACAGTGGCAAAGAAAAGTAACCTGCAAACACATTAGTGTCAATTCTTCAACGACACTCATTAAATGGCAAGAAAAATATGTTTATTGAAATGTCTTAAGTTCTGGTGAATTTATATAAGAAATGAAGCAAGGCAACATTTGCTTCTTTCCTTGGTGCTAACAATGGGTTATCAGTTAGTTCTCCCATACACACATGGTGTAACAAATGATGACCCACTGAACACAGCTAACTGAAATAACAGCAGTTACACCTGTATTCACACACAGGACCATATGAAACAGCATAGTCAGACCATCAGGACTGCATGCATATGGTAAGGGCAAGCTAATACATCATTTATATTAGCAATCTTTTGCTAACTGACAAGTATAAAGTCCTCAGATTTATTTTAAAATAATCCTTATTTTTCATTGAGTACATTTCTTTAAAAATAGGCACTTATTCTTAGACAAGAGTATCATTCCCTAGCAATACCACACCATGTCATCCACTAGACAGGACTGCATCAAACTGATGGCTTTTCATTCCAGTTTATTTAATAAACACAGTAATTTGGAAGATATATTTCATGTCTCTTCGTGTATGCTTCTAAACTTCTCACCTGCTAAGAAATCTCTCTCAAGCTTGACTGACAAAGAGGTAATTCTGTGAAGAAATTAGTGACAAGTTCCAAAATCAGCTCAAATGACCCCATCACAGCAAAATTTAACTGCTGAAATTTTCCATTAAAACATTCTCTCAATTCTCGGATGCAGGTCACATTATGTTCTCATTTACCACTATTAACCTGTAGAAGAGGCATCTGAGGTACTACAACTCAAGATCACATCACATATAACAATGATGGGGGTGCAATAAATTCCAAGATATTATCAACTTCCTTTCCAAGTGGGCCTACAAACAGGATGTACACACCACCAGCAGAAAGCCAGGAAAGTCTCCTTTCAGTATGAGATGAAGGAAGGAAATTAACTCACTACTACACTTGGCATTGACGGTGTCATTGTTTGAAATCCAAAGTCAGCATTAGCCACACTTCTCTGGCCAGTCAGAACTTGGAGCCCAAGTTTTCCTCTCACATGAGATGGAATTTTACTGGTTTCAGTAAGGTGCAGATTCTCAGCTAAGGTATTCTATCAGAGCTCCACAATGTCCTTAAAGTTATAACCCTTTATTCAAAGTAACAACTTTCCTCAACTACTTTCAAGATCAATGCCTCTTGAAAATGATCAGGAGGAGGCAGGAACTGCTGCTGGAATCCAGTTCAGATTCAACATTAAGTCTAAAGCAAAATAGAGCAGTTTCAGAGAGAGGGTCAGTTCATTAAGTCTTAATGTAAAGCCATTGGAAGCCAGTTATTAGAATATAATTTCCTGCTGCTTTATTAATCTCATAAAGTTCAATTATTGGAAATATCATAAATGTAATTTGTCTTAATAATGTTGTTGTGCTATTGACTCTCTTTAAAGAAAGTAACCAACCAAGTGAAATTAAAAACCCTCCCCTAAAACAGGAAGACAGGTTAAATAATTTAACGTGCTGGTTTGCAACACAGAGCATGAGTGCCAAGAGAAACATTCTTAAACATCTTCTGTTAAATAGACATAATTTACTCATTCTATCAAAGACACATGCAATTGAGGAACTGCTTGACCTATATGTAGCAGAGACTATATACACCAACCAGTTCCATCCCCGTAGAAACCAGTAAATTCAATACCTGGTATCTAATATATGTTTGTCTGAATTCAGTTTCTATCCATTGACTTACTCAATTCTTCAATAAAGAGTCTTAATATTGTCTCCTTGACATCATTGTGAATTCCTTGCCATACAGCATTTTATGTCAGAGTAAATTACAAGACTAACACTGCAATATAGAGGTTTGGGGGTTTTTATTCCACATGCATGCTTCAAGTTAGTGAGCTTGTAAAATGAGGTGCACAGATTTTGGCAGGGTCAGAGACACAGAATTCTTTAGTGGTAGAAGCAGAACTCACATCTTCCATGATTTTTCATGAAATGTAAGTATTTCTAATTTTTGCACCCTTCTAAATAATTGCAGGGTTTTTTGGTTGGTTAGTTTTGGTTTGTTTGTGGTGGTTTTTTGTTTTGTTTTTTTTTTGTTGGGTTTTGTTTTGGTTTTTTTCAGTGAACAAGAGATCATGTGCATGAGAAAAGATGTGGACATTTGGATATTATAATCAAGCTACCACAGGAAAAAAAAAAATCTGAAGGAGCAGATCTACTACAGGTGCTTTTGGAATTTGAAAGAATATTTGCAATATCAGTTCCTGAACTAAAGCCACTCAGTTCAGCATTAATCAGGATATATTTTAATCAAGTAGAAATTATTCTAGGTAAAGCAGCCTGATAAATACAGACTGCATATTTTTATGATTCTACTTATGATCACTTAATCAAAAATTAACACTTTAACTGATGTGTATAATCAACATGTATTATCATTATTATTCTCAGGTTCAGGGTGAAGTTGAACAGAAATGTAGATAACAGAATGAACTCGAGCCTACACCTTTTCTAGACTGCACCGTGGACACACCATGACAACGCACAAAGATGGTATCTTTGATGGTCCTTTGGGTAGGAACAGTGAGTCTCTTTGAAAGAAAACGTGCATTTGAAATTGTCCTTTTGCTTACGTAAAGATAGTTTTGTACTATCGCACCCAGACACAGGCTCATTCTGATGTGAAGTTAACTTCATCTGCCTCCAAGCCGTGGCTTCTAATGAATGGTGGGTCTCTCAACACCAAGACATTACAATTACAGCCCTGTAATTCAGGGACTGAAGAGCTATTGCAATGGGTGAAACCAGAGTTTACAATGGTTCATTCAACAAGATTTGAACTATGGCTTGACCACAGTACGGAGTGCTGGAAAAAGGAAAGGAAGAGAGAGAAGAGCAAAGAGAGAGGAGTGAGTTCATTTAGGTGTTTCTCAAAGTGTTCATTTTTAGAACTTTCAGTGTGAAGAAAATAAAATTATGAAAAAATACATTGAAATTGGAAGAGCAATACTATATGCTGCTATATATTGCAGACCATTTAGAAATTGTTCAACATTTTCTATTGCGAGGAAAAAAGGAACAAAAAAAAGGAATGCACTTTTTAGGGATGAGGAAGAAGGGAGATACAGAACTCCAGGTGGCAGAAGGAATATATAGGACAGACAAGAAGTGAGGGGGAAGCATTTATCTTCTCTATTCTATCCCTCAGGTGTCCATGTTCCAGCAGTCCACGAGACAGCCAGACGTCATTCCTTCTGTTTATAAATGGAAAAAATGAGAAAAGCACTACAACAGAGAAGAAAATAGAAACCAGCTGTCCTACAGCCTGGTCACGTTCATTGTTACTTATAATACCAAACTCACATAAACATTACAGATGTTTCTTCATCCGTAGAATTATCCACACAGCCTATGTGTATATGCATTCTTATATATCCCCTCCCTTTCACAGGTGTCTGGTAACACCCATGACTTACAAACATTAAAAGTCTATATGAATGTTGGAATTAGCTCCTCTTTATGAGCTCCTTCAAGAATTTGGAAATTTGCTGGGACTCACTTTAACTTTTCCAGTCCTGAAACAACTTCATAACATTTTATGTATTGCCTCATGAATTCTCTTCCCACAACTTAGAGTAATTACAACAGAAGGTAAAACCTTTCACAATATTACACGCTGATCCATTTACAGCCCTGTTCAAACACTAGTCAATAATTGCAGTATATATGTCAGCTGCTCCATATCCTCTAAACTAGGTGCTCAGCTAAGCTGTACCATGTATACGCTGTTTCTCTCTATTAGATACAGTCATAGAATCATAGGATCACAGAATGGCTTGAGTTGGAGGGGACCTTAAAGATCATCTCAATCTAACCCCCCTGACATGGCAAGGGATACCTCCAGCTAGACCAGGTTGCTCAAATCCTCATCCAGCCTGGTCTTAACCACTTCCAGGGATGAGGCATCCACAGCTTCCATGGGCAACCTGTTCCAGGGTCTCGCCACCCTCAGAGTGAAGAGCTTCTTCCTAATGTCTAATCTAAGTCTACTCTGGTCTATTTTAAAACCATTGTCCCTTGTCCTGTAATATATATATTTATTCTCAGATGTTATTAGATCTTTGTTAGAGCTACTTGGTTGCTGTCACGTGAAGTTAAATCTCAGTTTTGAAAGCCAGCCCCCTTAAAAAATCAAAATGAAATACATAATTTGGAAGATTAAGTACAAACTCATAACTCTATCTTATTTGTATTTCATAGGCTAGAATAATTACAGAAGAACATAGATATTATGCTGCATTTTAATATCCGTAATATTAGAGGACACATGCAACTGTTGCTCTGATATATGTGTAAAATACAAAACTATCATTATGCAACAGAGGTAAGCTTGTTAGCAGGAGGTGTGAAGTCATATCAATAACTTTGTCACATGGGTGAGCTTACCTAAATGTGACTGGCTTACTAGTGTCTTTCAGCAGATACAAGTACTAAATAACCATAATTTTCTCACTTTAATTTGATTATGTAAATCAGTCGGATAAGCCATTCATCTCTGCTCAGTTTTTAGAAAGATTCTGTCAAAGAAAATGATGTGGCAGGAGATACCAACAAGTTAATGACAAGAAATCCCAAAGCATCACTGTGTTCTTAGTGATCAGTTACAAATACCTCCTTGCTGAAATTCTTTAACACTTATAACATCAGCAGAGTTTTGCTCTCAGCCCAAACTGCATTTTATTGTAACACAGCATTTTGTTAGTAAAGACCCCTTGATATGCAGCAGGTTCTCAATTTTTTTCTGAGACAGAAATGTTTAAGAAAAAAAAAAAATTAAAAAAATTTACATAAAGCAACAGTTAACCAATGCTCTCCACATTGTATAATAAGTAAATAATAATTCAGTCACTGCTTGAATTAAAACAATGAAGAATGCATGCAATTACAATATAAAGTGTGAGAGTTGCAGAGGGAGTTGGAGCAATCTTTGACAAGAGGATCTGTTAAAGGAGTGCTCCATCATATTTTTTAAATATAGTTCTCCACCACGACTGTCATTATCTTTGAGGTTCAGTGGCATATATGGAACTAGTTAGAGGATTCCCCTCCAATTCCCTAGTAGAAATAGAAGCAGTGTTAGATATTTTTTCTTTTTAAACATCACTACAAGTCTTGAGCTTGTCTCAGCTGTCAGGAGTGCTCCATATGGCTCAAACGTCCTACAGCTGCCAAGCAAAATACATTCATCAAAACCACTATAACTTTTCAGCTAAAATACTACATCAAAATGACTAGAGCTTTGGAAAACGAATAGCATGTATGAAGTTTTATGTTTGATATGCAGCACAAAAAAAAAAAAAACCACAGAAGCTTTAGCATTTGCTTACATGTGAAAGAACAGATGCTAAAATATATTAAGTATCCTCAATTCACTTAACCAAGAACAAGGAAATAAACCAGGACTAAACTTTCTGAGACTATGAAATTTATGTGGGCACAGTTAGTGACCCAGGAGCTGAAATTCATCCATTTTCTCCATAAACATTCATGTTCTAAAGTCTCCATCACCATGTTTTTGTTGTTGTTTTGGTTTTTGTGGGTTGGTTGGTTTGGTTTTTGTTGGGTTGGTTTTTTTGTTGGTTTGGGGTTTTTTTTGGTTGGTGGGGTTTTTTTGTTTGGGGTTTTTTATTAAATAAAAATCTCATATGCAACATAGCCACCAGTCTAGTTTTCATGTGCCTTGGAAGAGTTCAACTCTTTTTCTGGAGACTTGAAAATCTACAAGGTACAAAACTGTTAAAAAAAGTAGAGGAAAATTCAACCAGGAAGAACGTGAATCCTAAATCCAGGAATTCTAGGAGTGCAAGACTACCACATGCAACAGATATCTCGTTCATCATGTATTGCTATTAATGGAAGCAGGTAAAGTGGGCAGAAAACTATACCCCTTCTTTATCCTCCTATGGAATATTCAGGTCCTTCTGGATCTGTTTAGGGCCTGATCTCTATGCCAGGCAATATTCTATTTGACTCACCCTCACATCGAGGCAAAGTCTTCCCTCAGGCATTTGGAAGAAAGAGAATACAGGGAGTAGAAGGAGCAATTAGATCCATCTGTTGAGTGTTTTCCTGTCTCTTTGTTATTAAATGGGAAAATGTGGCTTGCATTTGTAAAGCTCTAACACTTGTACCATTTCAAATGTCTTTTCTTTTGCCAAGTGAACTCTCAAAAATTAGATATTATTGTAGAAAGCACTGCCTAATGAGCCAGTGTCATTTAGAATATTCAGATTTATATCACTACCATCCAGTTTTCAAGCCCTAAAAATGCCATTAATAGGCTTCAGAAATACATGGGATGGTCACAAGGACAATAGACCTGGGTTACAGCTGTTCTTGCAGCTGCCATAAGCTTCACATGCTCCAGAGATGACAGTGATTGATAGTCAAATTACATTCCCAGTACTTTTCTGTGTCAGGCTCATTATTAGACACAATGCCTTGGTTGCTCTTGGGAATTTGCTTCATTTAGCTGTTCCCAAGATGAATTCTCCCACATCCATAAAATAAGTTCACATAGTAGAATTTGTTCACAAATATGTATCAGAAATAAACACTTGACGTGTTATGAACAATACAACCAATAATATATGATAATGAGAAAAAATATAGTGGGTCGCAACCACTTTTGAAGTTGAATCTATTTTTAGGGTGGCAACTTTTTTCATGAGACACCTTTTTGCATTGCTATGGTTCCACCTTTTAAAGGCAACTTTTATTATGTTTGTAGTACATGTAACAGTGGGCTTTTTTTTAGATTCTTATATTCACACCAATATTCCAAATATTCTTAGCTAGTGTTTCTTGTTTTACATATAAAGGAAACAAAATTCTGTTCCCACACCACCAGTCAAGATCTGGAGCTAATACAGACTTCAGCCAAGCTGACAATCAACACATGGCAGTGCAAACAAGAAGCTGGTCATAGAAATATAAAGTTTTCACAGAATCCTCCCTCCAGATTTTTCCACACGTACAGTCATAGAGACTGTATTTGGTATTTACAGGTCACTAGTTTCACATTATTTATAACATAAGTAAATCCTCACTATCAGCTGCGATATAAATATGATGGGAGTGGCAAGTAGTGATACCTACAGACATTTCCTAATTAAATATTTCCATTCTAAGAATTCTATCAGCTGTTTAGTGATTTCTTTATTCTATTTTTAGTGACTGAAATTAAGAAAATTCAGCCTTTGCTTAGGAAGGTTACTTTAAATAAATTTCAGATTTTTTTTTTTTTTCCCTCTCTTTGGAAACAGAGTTCAGAACAAGTAAATTCTGTCCCTTAGAAAAGAAAAAAAAAAAAAAAAAAGAGGAAGCAGCAATTTTCCCTTTATTACCAACTCTTTACAACTATTCAGAGGTAGAAAGTGGAAGTTTGATAGAACCAATGGCACACTTGCATATTTTTAGTGGGTTTAATGATAAATGGCCTTAAAAAAGTTGCTCAAGTTTGAAGAAGTGACCTACAATTGTTATATTAACCTGGACCAGAAACCCCAGCACTTGTGTGCACATGAGGAACTGTTTAAAGCTCTTACTTCTGGCTGATCTTGAAGTCTGGTACCTCCACTACCCATACCAGCAATATTTCCCCAGGTTATAGGTCTGTACTATTCCCCAAACTAGGAAGGCAGATGTTCCCCACTCCAGAGGAAAAAATAAAGTAATGGGCAGAAAAACTCATAAAAAGGCTTAGCACTACTACACGCACTACTTTGGTATGAAAAAGGTTACCTGATCCTGCCTCTTCTATTTCTCCAGCTTATCTAGTGCTAAAAACACATTTGCCAGTGCTCTGCTTCCCCTACCTCAAGCTTCCCACATCTGTAGCCAAAATGCAGTTATAGCTTAGGTACACAGCTGAGGAGTTGGGGAAGGTCTCCATGAAGCCTCTGCACCAAGAAAAAGGGCCCATGCAGGCTGCAGGTAACCTGCCCTTAAAAATGACACTTCACAGCACTACAAGCATCATCTAAACAGTAATGTTCTGTAAATACTGTAGCACTTTGATCCAGGCAGGCATGAAAAGAAACAGATTAAAACAAATCCAAAGGAATAGCATTGCTCTGATCTCCATTAGTGAAACTATAATTAGAACTTCAGAAGTCATCTTCTCTTCTTTGCTTCATAATTGCAGTAATCTCTGAACATCCTATTGAAACGTCATCAGAAGTTTCTCTTTGCAGTGTGAATGCAAACATGCTTTAAAGGGAAAGATAAAGGGACCTAATTTCACACCAAGTAAACAAAATGACCCCCATAAACCTATGATATTTTACCACGTATAGTTGAGCTGCAAAGGATACAGATGTAGGTGTATGTGGATTAACATGAAAAAGTTCCTAGATACAGTATCTGTCAATTACTTAAAAACTTCTTAAAAGAAAATAGACAAAACACAACTTCAGTGTTGTTTATCCTTCGTGCTATACTCTTGTTTGTTTATTCCTATACTTTTCCTGTTCCAAACACCTCTGTTTTTAAATACAAATGTTGCCATGGTCTTATAGCAGGCAGCAAATATAAGACTTGCCCTTGCTTTTCTTTCACTTCCCTGCTCACTGTCTCAGTAACTATGCAACAGCTGAGAGAGGCAGGTAAAAGCAGCCCCTGGCACATTCACATTGGCTCACACTCACAGAGTTTTAAGATGATTTAGCTGTCCAATCCTCCCTGTCTCTCCCTGAGACTCATAACCCAGCCATGTTTGAGCAGATTACTGCAAAGACATGAAAAGGCCCTGGCATTAAGGCAGCCTTTTAATGGTTCACCAAACATTAAGGTGCTGTAAACTTCTCTGTGAAAACAGTGGTCCAATTATTTTACATAGACAAAATAATATCTTTCCCTCAATGGAAGTCGGACTTGCAAAAAGGTTGATTACCCTAGTTTACTTGAGTTGATATTCTACAGGAAATTAAATTCTAGAACTTTTTTTCCCCACCAAATTCTAGGCAACTAACAGAATGGAAAACACTGAACCATCTAAAGCATACAGAGCATTTTCTACTACGTGTTACTCTTAGCAGCCAGGTAACATATTGATCTGGTTTATTTGTTTCATTCTTCTGTACTTCCACCACCAATTTGAATCAATTTTACATGGCATTGCCACCATCACTTCTGTAGAAGTTCACTGCAGACGCCAGTGTAGGGATCACAACCATTCTTGGCACCTTGTTCTCTTTCTGTGTTTAGAATTAATAACAAAAAGTTCTTCCTCTACTAAAGCAGCCTTCAACACTCAACGATGCCCAAGGGTTGTGGTGGTGAAATCTGCTGTTTGTTTGAATTAAAAAGAAAAATTACTTCTATTTAGAGAGAGAGAAACAATGTCTAAAGTTGAACCAAACACTCCAGATACTGAATATGTTTCTACCAAACTGGCTGACACCTCTGCCAGATTACTTCAGGTTACATATTACTAAACATTTATGTTATCATCAGGAATGAGGAAAACAAAATGTCAGAAAAACAATTTGCAGAAAGAAAAGAAAAACGATCAACAAAAGAGAAAAATCTAATTTGCTGATGGTGTGCTTACTAAAGCATCTCTGCATGCCTCTTTTTAAGCAAAATACAGCACAGAGGAACTTTAAGGGCTAAAGAGACAGCATGCTTGGCTAAGAAAACACTGCACATGATGGCTCCAGCACCCTGTTCTTATATCAGTTCTTGCTGTGAACCAGTAGCTGTTCTAGGTTATACTGTACTGTAAGCAGCACTAGAAGGTAGGATTAACCAAGGCAGCTTTGAACAAGGACATCAGTGTATCAATGCTCCACTGAACACTGAACACTGTTGGAACGCAACCACAGTCAGTTTGTTAGCTGTTACAAATGTCTTACAGATCCAGCCCTCCTCAAAAGGATGAGCAAAGTGAGAATTTATTCAATGAAACATTTTTTATAGTGCATAAACGTTAGACAGAAGTGTTTGGATGTTGGCCAGTTGAAGTAGAGCAAGCTTGGTTTCTGAGAAGCAGAGTAGAAAGGCACAGCAATATCAAGTATCAAATACTCATTGCACAATCAAGCACTAGATAGAGGATGTGCACTCTGCCAGGTCTCAAGACTTAGAAGCTTTCAATGATAAATACATTTGAAAACTAAAGTTAGGTTTGCCAGTAAAAGTCAATAATAAAATGCCATAAGATTCAAAACATCATGGAAGAAAGAACCCAGTGTTTATTTCCCAAGTATCTTTTGCTCTCCTGGAGATATAGACTGAATTTAATTTTTTTTTTTTTTTTTTTTTTTAAATGTCTGTAACCTGTAACTTGATCAGTTATTCCAGACAGTTTTGGAAAAAGCTGTTGTGTTTTACTGTCCAGAGATTTTTGAAAAAACTATGGCTGTGGAATGATCTTCATAGATCTTTTGCATCTCTTTCTCCATGGCAATCAAGTATATTACACTTGAAAGATCCATAAATTATAGATCTGTCCCATGTGCTCATTGCCACATAGTCCCCCAGTTTAGATTCTCCGTGGCCTCTTTCTTTTTTTTAGCTCTTAAACTATCTCTATTCTCACCGAGATAATTTCCATTTTTCAGTGACTAGTCACAATCTGAAGAGATCTGTTATAGGGCAGCAGGAAAAAGAAGAAAAAAAAGAAAGAAAAGAAAGAAAGGTACATCTTTCTCACCATTACTTTCTAGATTATTTGAGGAAAGTAAATGCAGCCAGCAGAAACAGAGAGGGAGCAAAATTCCTCATTTGCAACAATCTTTGCAACAGGTCATCATCTGCCACTGGCCTCTTTCGATGATACAAGATTAAGTTAGAGACCCTTTGTTTCACCCAAGGAAATATGCTTTAAGTTATAGCCATAAGTTATACAATCAAAATTGAAGCAGGAATAGTTTTATTAACATGCATTTGTTTCCCTTGATAAATTATTATTTTCTGACAGACAACACTTGCAACCTTGCATAGCATAAAAGAGCAGTTTAGGATTTAATTCACCTTTGTGATTTGAAGCATAAATATTAATTGTAGCAAAAGTCACAAACACTAATGACTGAATTGCTTGTAATAGCAAGAGTCAGGTGGGATGAAATGGGCACTCAGATTTGTGCTTTCCAAATTGCTAAGATCACAGAAAACTGTCCACAGCCAACACTTAAGTGGAGCAACTGAAGTCAAAGGGTAACAAGTCTATTATTTTTAGACACAGGGCAAAATGCATTCAAGAAGACACAGCTACTTTTCCTAGGCTAATTAGCTGGGAAAAAAAGTCTGTGAAATATGCCCTGATCTAGTTATTATTTAATTTTCAATTGCCATAGTTGGCTGAATCACTACCTGGATTAGAAAGAGCAGTGTACAGAAGTGTTTGCAGTCGAACAGAGCAGCTAGAACTGTTTCAAATGCTTATTCTCAATTTTCATTCTCCCACTAAGAGAACACCTCACCAACGTCATTTTTTACCATGACAATTAATTTGCTGGTACATGGTTATATCATAGCTGACAATTTCCAAGCTTTTGCTTCTTTTTTACAGCTTGGTACATTTTCAAATACACACTTCACTGTAAAAATAAAATAATATGCTCAGATTTGGTGTCTAATATCCATAATCTTAAAAGAAGGTGCTTCTTAAATGAGCTTGGATACAGTGGATGGTATTGAATTTTCATGGGCATGAAATGATTTACATCTGAACTTCAGTGTGTTTGATGTTGTAGAAAACAGAGCCCAAGAGGTTTCTAAGCATTATTGGAATAATAATAATGGATAGAGTAAATCAGTATAATACAATGTAACACTTTCCTCCTCTTCAGATTCCAGAAAACTATACCCAAAGGAAGATGTGTGTACCTCCTCTGCCAATAAAAGACAGTTTCATTTTATTTCCTCATACATGGTTACATTTTTTGGTCAAACATTGCCATCCAGTGGCAGGAAGAACAGTGGTATAAATGCCATCTAACAAATCCTGATCATTTTCCAGTACAATCTTGCCTCAAAGTGACATGGGCAAATTAATGACTTAATTTCCTTTCTTGTTACTGCACAACCTTCTAATTTTACATGAAAGAGCAGAAAGATTATGCAGGTATAAAAGCTCCTAGCTAGAACCACCTCATCAGAGCAAATGCTGGGAGTTGAAAGGCATTTTTTAAGTTTTCCTTGCCATTTAAGCACTCAACTAATATTTCTTGATATTAGTCTGACACTTAAGGTAGCTTAGAGTGTGTCCCAGCTTACACTCAAGCTGGAAATATGAAATCAACACTTGACCACTAGAAGCAGACTGAGAAATCCTCCTCAGCTATTCACAAGTCTTCCCAGAAAAGGTTGGTCTCCATGTGATGCTTTGGAAAGAAGAACCATTGACATTTTGGCTGATCTGAAACATTTACAGTTATACTCAATTCTGAACTCTCTGCCAAGCACATTAGCCCTTTTCTGCCCCCTCAAACTTGTCTTTTCCTACTGCTCACATGCTGCAAAAACAAGAGACTACAGGAAACAGCTTGTTCAACTCTTGCTGAGGTCTTGATGCACTACGATCAGCTCTGGTCATAGAGTCTTTATGGTGGCTGCTTTTAGCACCATCACAGCCACAGGATCTGCTAGACTTTACTCACCTTCCCCACCTTGTAACTTGTAGCATTATATTTGTTTTTCCAGGGTCAGCTTCTACAGTTCAACTACTTCTCAGCCCACCTTGCAGTTTACTCTTTTTCCAACTGTGGTTGTAATACCAAGTCTAGTTCAGCTTCTGCCCCTACAGGAAACCTTCCCTTGGAACATCTCACCAGCCACAGATTAAAGGGACTCAAAACAGCTTCTTAAAAAAAAAAAAAAAAAAGCAGGAGGGGGGAAAATTGCTATGCAAGAACATACACTCTCCTTAACATACAGAGTTATGTCTTGTTGGTACATTTTCAGGAAAAAGATTCAGAAGATGAGACTGTTAATTAGAAAATTAAAAACAACAACAAAAAAATCCATGACCTTTAAAATTCCCAGAAGTTCTGCAAGTTACTAACCTTTTATCAGAATCCTCTAATTATTCTCATTATCATTGTTAAGAAAAGATCACAGGGACAGAAGAATTTGCATCTAATCCCTCCCAACAGGGCTCCTGATCACAGCACAACACTTGGAAACAGTAATAGCCACGCTAGAAACTATTATAGACATCAAATCTCTCTTTCCAGTTTGCGAGTCCAGGGGTTTTGGTTTTTGTTGGTTTTGCTGGGGTTTTTTTTGAGGGGGTGAGAGGGGTTTTTTTTTGGTTGGTTGGTTGTTTTTTGGGGGGGTTGTTTGTTTGTTGTTGTGGTTTTTTTACAGAAGAACTTTTGGAGAAGTGAGATTCACTGTTTCATTGTAATAATTAAACCTCCATCACCACCTCAACTTTCCTAGCATACACCTCTTGTTTAATAATCTGAAAGCAGTTTAGAATTCTTAAAATTATATTTATTAAAATTATTTATTTTCATTATATGGACAAAATGCTGATCAGCTGCAGATGCTGGGCTTATTTCTTAAGTAGGAAAAGATTAAATTCACAGAATCATTCAGGTTGGAAAAGATCCTTGGGATCATGAAGTCCAACCATCAGCCCTACTCTACAAAGTTCTCCCCTACACCATATCTGCCAACACCACATCTAAATGACCCTTAAACACATCCAGGGATGGTGACTCCACCTCCCT
This sequence comes from Ceryle rudis, assembly GCA_033439905.1. NCBI lineage: Eukaryota > Metazoa > Chordata > Aves > Coraciiformes > Cerylidae > Ceryle > Ceryle rudis. The sequence goes on along the minus strand of JAAGNO010010105.1, from coordinate 88,307 downwards.
GGGCAGCCTATTCCAGTATCTGACTACTCTTTCCATGAAAATTTTTTTCCTAATGTCCAGTCTAAACCTATCCTGTTGCAGTTTGAAGCCATACCTTTCAGGTGGTTGTATGGAATGATGAGGTCTCCCCTTAGTCTTTTCTTTCTCAAACTAAACAGTCTGAGCTCCTTCAATAAGATTTATTCTCCAGGCCCTTGACCAGCTTCGTTGCCCTCCTCTGCACTTGCTCCAGCACCTTGTTATCTCTTTTGTATTGAGGTGCCCAAAACCGGACACAATACTCAAGATATGGCCTCACTGGTGCCGAGTACAGGAGGACAATCACCTCCCTACTTCTGCTGGTCACACTATTTCTAATACAAGCCAGGATACCATTGGCTTTCTTGACCACCTGGCTGAATATGCTGGCTCATATTCAGTCGCTTGTCAATTAGAACCCCCAGATCCTTTTCTTCCAGACAGCTCTCCAGCCACACTTCCCCAAGCCTTCCCCAAGCAATGCATGGGAGTGTTGTGGCCCAAGTGCAGGACCTGGCATTTGGCCTTGTTGAAGCTCATCCCATTAACATTGGCTCATCGATCCAATCTATCCAAGTCTCTCTCTGTAGAGCCTCCCTATCCTCATGCAGATCGACACTCCTACTTAACTTGGTGTCATCTGCAAACTCACTGATGATACACTCTATGTCCTTATCGAGATCATTGATAAGGATGCTAAACAGAAATGGTCCCAACACTGAGCCCTGAGGAACACCATCTGTGATTGGCCACCAGCTGGATTTAACCCCATTGACCAACACTCTTTGGGGTTGCCAGTGCTTGATCCAGCAGATTGTATGCTTATCCAGGCCATGAGCAGCCAGTTTTTCTATGATAATTCTATGGGGAACAGTGTCAAATGCATTTCGAAAACCTAGGTAGACCATATCCACAGCCTCTCCCTCATCCAAGTCATGTCATCTTGTCATAGAAGAAGATCGGGTTTGTCAGGCAGGACCTGCCTTTCATAAACCCATGCTGACTGGTTTGTCCATTATATGGCTTGTAATGGCACTCAAGATGAGCTGCTCCATGACCTTCCCTGGTATCAAGGTCAGACTGACAGGTCTCTAGTTTCCTGGATGCTCCTTTCTGCCTTTCTTGTACCCTCCAGTCCATTGGGACCTCCCCAGTTAGCCATGACTTCAGGTAAATCACGGAAAGCAGCTTGGCAAGCACATCTACCAACTCTTTCAGCACCCTTGGGTGTAACCCATCTAGTCCCATAGACTTGTGTGCATCCAAGCAGTGTAGCAGGTCTCTGACCACTTCCTCTTTAATTGTGATGACCTCATTCTGCTTCCCCTCTGTATCTCCTAGTTCATGAGGCTGGGTGTCCAGGAAACAGCCAGTTCCACTGCTGAAGACTGAGGCAAAGTAGGCGTTGAGCACCTTAGCCTTTTCCGCATCCTTTGTTGCTATGTTTCCCTCTGCATCAAATAAGGTATGGAGATTTTCCCCTAATCCTTCTTTTGTCATTAATGAATTTAGAGAAACATTTTTTATCTTTAACAGCTGTAGCTAGGTTGAGCTCTAGCTCAGCTTTGGCTCTCCTAATGTTCTCCCTTCATAGCTTTGCTACATCTTTATAGTCTTCATGAGAGACCTGCCCCCTCTTCCAAAGATCATAGACCCTCCTTTTGTTCTTGAGATCCAGCCAAAGGTCCCTATTTAGCCAGGCCAGTCTCCTTCCCAGTCTGCTCCTGTGCCTTGAAGAATTCTCTCTTGAAGTATGTCCAGCCTTCCTGGACTCCTATATCCTTCAGGGCAGCCTCCCAAGGGATTTTGTCAATCAGTCTTCTGAACAGGTCAGAGTTTGCCCTCTGGAATTTCACACGTAGCACGCTTTCTCCTGTATTATTGGCAGTCTTCAGCCATAGTATGGAAACCTTGCTTGGCAGCAATTTGTCAAAATCTATTGTAGAAGAATGTCCTCCAAATTACATGATTGAATATACATGTTCAAGGATGAAACAGTGAAAAGTGGGTTTACACATTCAAATGAAAACTAGTTTCTTGGAACAATGCAGAGGTAGATGATGTCCTAGTAAAGCTCACACTTACATGTTGCAGAACCTTGAGTGAGAGAACACACACACATAAAAAAAGACAGCAGTACATCTCTAATTTTGAAGAGTAGAGGGGGAAGGAAAAAAGGGCAACGGAAAAACACTCATTCTACTATGTGCTTCTGAAAAGTTCCTTTTCTTTCACAGCAGCCTGTACAAAGTAGTGCAACTGCTCAACACATCTGGCAGCCCAGAGTAGTCAACTGCTTTCATTAATATCTCTAGACATCCATGAGTTTCATGACATTAAGGCCCTTCCTCTATTGCTGAGCAGTGCCCTGGGCAGGCTTCAGGACCAGAGGATGGGTGAAGCTTTGGAACAAGCTACAGAGAGATTTGGAAGCCTGTAGAGTGGGTTTAATCAAGTAATGAGGTAACTTAAGAGATTATGTAAAAATCACACAGTCAATGACATATTTCATTTCTTTTTTCAGTTTCAGACCTGCTAAATACGTATTAGTAAAGAAAGCTTAAAAAAGCTTTTTCTAGAAGGTGGAAGGGGGTGTGATTTTTTTTTATATATATAGATTTTTTTTTTTTCCCCTTTTGTTTAGATAGCTTTTGGCAT
>JAAGNO010010105.1:60663-79851 GCA_033439905.1 Ceryle rudis | reverse complement strand
TTCTCCTAAGTGACAAGTCCCTTTTTCCATGAGCTGTACATTTCTTTCTTCCTTGAAATCTCCTTCAGAAGCTCCCTACTCACCCAGATGCTCTCCTAGCACATCTACTCGATTTTTTACTGAATGGAACGCACAATTGATATGCAAATTCATGCTGAAATGCTTTGAAGAACTAGGGCCTACACTCCATAGGGTTTTCTCAACAAGTTAACACTCTATCTTTTGGTCCTTCATCTGAATGCTATCTCCTACAGAGAACTTTACCAAGAGCTGGACAAGGTGGTGTTGACTCCACAATACATTCAGTGTGAAAAAGCTTTTAAGTAGCTGGTAAGCTAAAAGCTGTCTGCCTTATATTATCTGGTTGTTGCCACAGTGTTCTGCTTAAAAATAGTCACTATTCATTTTGTTTAGTTTCTAAGCCACTTTTCAATCAATGTGAAACAGAATACATCACTTCCAAAGGTTTCATGGTCCTACAAGTATTGTCATAAACATTTAAGTTTTAAACTTATTAATCTTAAGTAAAGCTTTACCAATTCACATAAAATACTGCAATATATGGCCATTTTACAGCTAACCTGCATTTGTCAAAATAAAGAAAGTATTGTATACATCATACCATTGTATGATGGTAGAAAAACATAGATGTAATTGCAGAGCTGCAAGATTCCACTAATGCTGATTTCATAATTCTATAACGAATCTGCTGAATAAACCATTTCATTATGTTAGACTGGTAACTCAAAGCTGCAGGACTTAAGCACTGTAATGGATGGCTGAAATGACTCCCCACAGTCAACAAACCCAAGTCCTACAAAGGAAGCAATTCCTCAGGTGATATAAAAGTAGTATAATCTTGGACCTACTACTTATCCCCATCTTTGCCTCAGAAGCAGGGGAACCAAATCAGCAAAGCTGTTTAAGTTATGAAGCTTCTCATATAAGTTTGTCTCTTTAAAAAGCAGTCTAAAAAAACCATTTTCACGATGTACATGTTAATAGGCAATACAGCAGCACAGCAGTTATCTCCATCTCAAATGTGCTACAACACTCACCTTTTCTTACTTGCTGCTCAGAAACAGTTACAATTATCCTCCTCCACAAATACACCTCTGAAGTGACAAGCACCTCATTTTGCACTTTTCTCTTGGTGGATGCCAATTGCCCAACTGAACTAACTGAGCCTCATTGCTGCCATTCTTGTTACACTACACCAATGGGAGCTGACCATCTTTAGAAAGTGCTTTCAGGTGCTCATGAGAGAATTTGGTAAGGAACCTCAAACAGTTCCTCACAGGCAGAGGGACACCTGTTGTGAAAAGGTGCACACAATTAAAGAGAAAGTTTAAGCCTACCCCCATTTTGCAATTTGGCTTTTACATTTATCTCAGTGTTTTTTGGAGAACTCAGTTACCTGTATAGAAACAACACCTAAACCTGAGATAGGAGAGAAGAGCCTTCCTCCCACACTTCTCCTCCTATGCTTTCCCAGTAAATGTGTTTAAGTACTTGCTCTGCACTGACACGTTTTCTCTCTAGACAGGAATTTTTAATGGTTTAAATATTCTTTTCCTTTTAGACCCTGGCCTGCAAAACATAATCTTGCTAACTGAGATGGCAACAGGACCATAAATATTTTCTGGTGACACGTTCCTAATTTTTTTCTGTAAGAAGCCTCAAAATTCTTTCGAGAGAAAAGGTGTATATCTGTCATTGTTTTCTTCGATACCTTTTCCTACCTTGAACATCTGTTTGATTTCATTAATGAGCCAGAATAATACCAAACAGGTAATCTTATGCAAATATAATATTCATACAAAATAACATTGCTTCTCCACAGCCATATATAAAAATACTTTTCCCAAAGCATTTGTGATAGATTTCTGGTTGTGTCTTTTCTTCTTCCTTTTTAATTTTTTTTTTATTATTATTTTTAAAGCATTTCTTCATAAACAAGGAATAGTTCATAACCATGTTTAAGTGACAACAGATCAAAATTAATTTTACAATGCTAATATATCAGCGAAGGGTTACTTAGAAGTAGCAACAACATACTGTCCAGTATGTTTAAAATCTGCTTTAAACAGTCATATTTCCTGCTGACAGTTGTTCTTTTTTGCCACCCAGTGTTTACACTGCTGAATGATAGAAGTTCAGTTTAGCTACTGAGAGACCAATCATTCCTATAAAAATTGAAGAAAGAGTTTCTGTTCTTCAGCAGCAGGTAACACTTTGAGCCAGAGATTTACAGGAAAAAGATGACTGGAGAGGTCCAGGGTGTGTCAAGTGCACACATGCAAATCAGCTTTGGGAGATATAGAGTTCTCCCTATCCCTTCTGACTCCCCACATGTAAGAACTTGAACTTCATTCTTAGGATTCATCTCTTTTCCTCGTGTTTTTTAAGTAGGACATCAAAATCGGCCAGAATTCATGGAGCTTTAGACATTATGAACTTGTCCCTACAAGATACAGTGTTTTAATTACATAGTGAGTGGGACAGTGGCACTGTCACATCATTGGCACTAGTGAGGGGGAGTCTTGAAGAAGACCTTCAAGATGAGGAACTGAATGATGGCATACAGTGAATGTATTCATTAAGTTACTAAGGAAAATGGGCATTCTGGTGTGAGATTCGAAAGGATCAACCATAATACTAGAGCTTACAAACTACTATGTGAGAACATGGGATAACAGTATCCCAGAGGTACAGTACCTCATATGCACAGTAACAAATGCACAGGTTGATAGCAAACACAAGCTTTTATTTTTAATGTTCTTGAAGGAAGTGGAACAATTGCCTTAGGGCCAGAACTGCCTGTTTCTTTATTCTTCTGCCTGCTGTTCTCTATACAGTTCCTTGCAATGTACTCCTTTTCCAAAGAGGCTTTCATCACAATCACCTTGTTTAGTTTACTCCTAATGAAAAATTTAAGAGATACGCATTACTCCATTCTTTCTTACTTAGGTGACCTGATTAGGAAGGAGAAACCTCAGTGAAAATACAATTTGCATGTTGTTCTGTCCTCCAGTAATGCCTGTATTTATTTCTACACAGAAAAGTAAAATGGATATAAAATAAATCAAGCTATGTAAACATTAGATCAGAATTCATTCCATATGATCTTCTTGACAATATGGCTGAGTTAAAGACAGGAAACCTTTTGGGTCTAAGAGGTTTATGTTTCAACTTGTTCTCTAAGAATGGTAGATGTACTCGGTCATTTCATATTACAAAGATAATGATGTGTACTTGCCTCAAGGACTAGCATGCTACATCAGGTGATAAAATACCTATTTTATTACCTTTTATTTGTACTAGCAATGAAAGATTTTTCTTGTACTACATGTGTTGCACCGAAAGAATTTAGTTTGAGACTCAGCTAGAAAGTCTGCGTAAGTGATGATATCTTAAACTTGAACTCTAGTAATATTTCGGAGCGGGAAAAGTGAACTAGTTCTTACAGAATTTATTCACAATCTCTGGAAGAAAAATGGATTGATAAGCAATTTGATTGTTTTCACTTAAATCTGTTCTTGCTTGACATAACCATTCACAGCATTTAACACAGCCTTGTTTTAGAAAAGACATATGACTCCTATTTGAGGCTTCAGCAATACTAAGAATCTATAATGGGTAGATGTAAAATCCTCTAATGTTATAACCAATATGAGGTAAAGCAAATATGTGCAGTGAAATATGATATCATACCAAATAAACTATTTGTTAAAAGATTTTCCTAATCTTTAAAACTAAAAATACATGAAGCAGAATCTAGTTAGTTACAGCCAACATTACTATTTGGAAATGACTTTGAAAAGACATAGTTCATGTATCTAAACCATTAAGCTGATTCCAAACTACATAAGAAAAATTGGTATCTCTGAGCAATGGAGATAACTGGCTTAAATAATCTTAAAATAATGGGTGCTACATTTGAGGGTCTGACAATGTCCCATTTTCAGATCTCTTCTTCATACCACAATCTTGTGTGCGAAAGAAAACGACAGCTTCCTCATCCCACTGCAGAGATGAGTCTGTAGTAAGCTGATACTACACAGTTTAGAAGAATTCAGGTCAATCTCTTGCTCATCCACTTATCTCATGTAGGACATGAAGTAAATACCAGTGTCTTTGCACCTAACACATCAAAGAGAAAATGAGGTACACAGGATGCTGAAGGCTAATAATTGAAGACTGAGAAGTTCAGAAACTAGGATCTACTCTTGCTTACAACAAGTTGTTTTTGTAGCATGGAGAAGTTTATCTCTATCTCTTTGCAGAACATAACCTTACAAGATTGTGGTTGTCCTGGACTCCTTGGCTATTTATAGCTCTTCTACTTAGGAATAAAAAGAAGACTAAATTTCTCAACTGCAAATCTGCCAAAAGCCTGAACCCAGTTTGTAGCTTGAATTTATATGGCCGTGCCAAACTCACATCATGATAAATTTAAATTTTCTAAGCATACTGATACCTGAAAAAGGACGGTCTGTGCACTGCCCACTGCAGTGGCTTCTACTCCCTACCCCTGTGCACTAGTCTTTAAGGAACCCAGTGCTGGGTACTAAGAGGACTGCTAGGGTTAGGACATTACAAACACAGCAGCCCTTTACAATGAGTAGGTAACGATATCAGATGAAAATCATCTATCACTGTTTGGAATACCCCCTCCTGATTTTACTACTGAATGAAAATAACAAGAATGCATGCCCATGCACATAGCCCAACCTCCGAATTTCAATAGTAATGTTATTAAACTGCAGGAAAAAGATAATCAATGGAATTTAATTTCATGCAATGTCAAAAGAAAACATCATTTTGCAGCAGATGTTTTGGCAAGCAGAATGACGACCAAAGCCTAAGCTCTATTTGTGAGCTTCTCTCTCCCAGTGTGAATTTTCCAAACTGAACATCCCATGGTCTAATTGAAGTACTCGACCAACATATGTTCTGCTTAAGTAACTGTGTGAGTTTGAAATACTGTACACAAGCAGTATTAACTTCTTTTTGCTTTCCAAACACCTGGAAATTACTATTCCTTAATTCAATGAAATGTACCTTCAGTTACTAAGAAGTGTCATCCTCTTATGAAAACACAATTTGTAAATATCCAGTAGGGACTTTTGTCACAATTTAATAAAAACACCAGTTTCCATCCATACTTCATTGCTCTCTTGTTCTATCACCATATGGAAATATTAACATGTTTTGAATATTCTCTGTCGCTAAGCCACATATATATCTGAGTCTGGACAGAATGTAGGCACTGTTTCTAGATCTCAGTCCTAAGATTTGTAACTTTATTTGAGAGCCATCCTTTGCACAGAAAGCAGTATAGTTGGTCACAGTTCAACCCCTATGTCTAATACCCCTCTTTACCCCTATACCTTATACTCCCACATTAATTTATAAACAGCTAGAGATCCAGCAAGACTATGAGAACTTGAAATCTTATTTTAGCTCTCTGTAGAAAAATAGCAATAACGGAGTGATTTCAAACACAGGAAAAGCATGTTTTAACCAGAGAGCTATCTTATAACATAGCATAACATCTTTCATATACCTTCTCTAATTCTAATCTCATCCTTTAGTCTTTCTTTTTGATTCCTGTATTCCAGCAAGAGCTGAAGGGGGAAAAAAGGAGAAGAAAAAAAAAAAAATAAGTTGTGCACTTAAAACTAGTTTGTTGATCTAACACAAAATATTACTTCTCCCTGAAAACCTTGCATTGTTTGAACTGCAATATTCAGCAGCATTTCAGGCTGGACAGAATCCTTCCTGCTTTATTTCTTTACCATCTCCCTCTCATGGTTTCTTATCTCCTTTAAACACAATAGTCTTATTTTCTCTGTTTTGTTCAGAATTCACAGTATGATTTAGTTTGTGAAAATGTTTCTGGATGTCATCTGCTCCAGCTCTCTAGTTCTCAGTGCAGCAAACTAATTGGCAGCCTTGTTCAGGCCCTCACACAGTGTTTTGTTCAGTAAAGTTCTAAGTATCTCCTTGGATGAAGAGTACACAGCTTCCCTGGGAGAACCAGTATGGTGTTTGACAACACTCACTGTGAAAAAAATTGTTCCTAAAATATAACTGGAATTTCTTGTGTTAGCTGGCTACCTTGCATTTCAAGACAGCACATTCCATATAGGATTTATTGGAGATAAGTACCTCCTGCAGATGATTAATAGCATCCCAGATAAGCATCTCAGACAGTGTAAGTTGCTTTCTGTGGCTTCTTTCTCCATTGATTGACTCTGGAAGGGTCTGAATTGTTAGTTCAGATTGGACACTTTGCTTCTAGACATCAGTTTAGGTTAGATACATCTGATATATCTCATGCACTCTAACTTAAATTTCTGCAAGAAAGGTCATAGTATGAAATCCGCCTTCACTATGGGTTTAGGGGCATACGTTGACACATGCTTGAATTGTGAAGCATGCAGTGAGAAAACCAAAAGCCAGACTTTTTTCATCTTCATATATGTAATGGCACCAAGTATCTCAGATCTTACTAAGATATTTACATATACTAATCTTCAGCACTGATGTCTTAACTGCCATTAGAATTATTGTGAATAAGTTTTTTTAATGACTGTAAATTTCTAGCTTAACATAAAGAAACTATCCATAATTTCTTTCAATAATTATTTTCCCCACTCTGTACCAAAACTCTATTTTTTCCAAGTAAAAGCCAGAAAAGTCTATGGTAGCCTACCTGCTTGTTCTTTCTACCACTAAGTTTAAGGAGGTCTACCACCTTCCTTTTTAAATCACTGTATTAATATAAATTTAAGGTCTAATACACAAATGGAATTTCTTCATAGTTCAAATACACTCATTTGCATTCTTTTTTAAAATCAGTTCTTTAAGCTTGATTTGAAGGCCAAATCTGAATATATTTAAAATAGTTCCTTTAATTAACCATCTACCTAGGGAAGACCCAGCAGACAGTGATGGCAATAAAAATCAGATATGAATACTAAGTTAAGAAAAGCTCAGTAGTTAGAGCTATATGTGAAAGCTATAGGAAAGAAGGAGAACTTATCAATGTCACTACAAAAACTTGCAGATTGCTGTGGTAAATCATTCCAGAGAAACTTTTCAACAACCTAAATTGTTTACTTTTATGAAATATTTTTATGTCCTTATCTAGAGATAGACCAATAAGGTACAGTCCCCCTACAGATTAAACAATAACAGTAGGGTTTCCCTCTAATCTTTTTTTTTTTTTTTCTTTTTTTTTTTTTTTTTAAATCTAGATGGAGCAATGAAAAAAATGCCTTTAGGCATTAAAGCATAATTTTGCCTTAAGCATAGCTGTGATAAATATTCATATGAAAACAGAAATTAGGTGAGGCCATCAAGCAGTCACCAGTGACAAACCTTGATGTTCCAACACTGATAAACCTTTTGTAGAATTTGAGGGGGCAAGGGATCAGTGTGTAACTCAAAAGTACATGTGATAGAAACATAAAAACTTTTATAGAGCAGATATCTGTAAACCTTTATCACTCGTAGGACTCTTCAGTCAGGACAATACATTTTCCAAGCGTCTGGGAATATTAGTCTTGTTTTCAAAACACCACCAGAGCATGAAAATGGAGCCTGGGAGGCATGAGTGCACCATTGCTCCCTGTTAGATAAATGGGAAGTAACTCAAAGAACTAAAAGGGAGAAATTAGCAAAATCAGAAAAAGCTTGACTAGGTTCTGGGAATTGTCATTAGCTAATGGGGATAAGCAATCTGCAGAACTAGTCAAGACATTTTGCTGAAGTTACTGATCTCTTGTCAATCTGCACAGATTGTCCATGCCAAAGGGCGCAGAAGCATGCTGGACTTGCTCCAAATTAGAGACTCAACTGAAAATTAAACAAATGACCAATAGCCACAGACCTGGCCAGTAATCTGTTTGTAATCGCAATTTAAGAGGTTACTGGATCACAAGGATGGTCTAAGCATACTGTCTCATGTTGCCTTTTAACCATTTGAATGGAAGGTAACCTGCTCATATTACAGCAGTATTTATTTTACAAAAGTCTTCGTAGTGATTTAAAAGGAAGCCCCAGCTAGAAGTTACTTGAATGAGCAAAAGTGAAAGAAGAGCTGGTAGTGATTACATTGTAGCAAAACAGATGGACAGTAAAGCCACATTAAAGTTACATCTCCTGTGCAAGATTAACGGTGGATAAATGAGATGAAATAAAATAAGGCCTAAGGATATGTTTTAAAAGACATTTGAACCTTTGAGGTTCAAGTTCATTAGACTAACCTGAACAGATTTCTTTTGTTCTACATGTTTCAGTATTACTATTTTTTTCCTTGAGGAAGAAATACACCTAAGAGACTACTTCACTCTCAGACAACATAAGGAGAAAAAACAAAACAAATGCATGGTTAGCTTATCCTTTAGAGTTGTGGGCTGGCTACAAAAAGGATCCAAATTAATTCCCAAGCTTGTAGTGAGTCCCCACCAGCTCCTGTTACTATACAGAACTTACCTAAATTCAAAAGCTCCCTCAATGGTGCTTATCTGTAAGACTGGGAACTTTTATCCAATAAAATTGACAGTCCCTTTAAGAATCATCTCTATCAGCATGAATGTGCTTCCTCAGCTCAATTTTGTTAAAGACTTGGGGTTTCTCTCTCATTCTGTACTATGAATAGCCAGGAACTACTAACTGAAACCAATGATCTTTTTATACTATTATGTGACAAAAGCCTAGCAAGACAATCACTTAGAATAGCTAGGAAGCCTGGAATAATGAATGCTTATCACCAGCTGTAGCCATCAAAAAAAAAAAACAAAAAAAACCAAAAAACACCTTAAATCCCTCTGAAGGTGGAATACTTAAATGTTGTTAATGATAACTAAAGACCAAAGCATATGATTGTTAATCCTTCTCTTATTTAAGAGAAGTTATATACTAAATAATACATTATAGCAGTATTAAGTGGCTTTTTGCTTTACTGTTTAATCTTGTGTCTTACTGAAAAGCTTAACAAATGTTTGAGATGTTCTATTACTGAACTTGAAGTTGATCTTCACAACTTCTCTGCTTTTGTGTTTTGGTTCACAGAAATGCTGATTCAGGAAACACAAAATATTGTAGCGTTTTATTGTGAATCTAAGTAGTAGAATCAGAGATACTAATCAAATCACAGAACTAAGGATGAAAATCAGATTTTATAGATTGCATGATCTCTATTTTTGAGTTCTGAGTTGGTTAGGTTCTGCCTTTTTCTTATTAAACTAGAAGACAAGAAAGCTTTAATTCTACCACAATTAACACCCCCCTTTCTTACTTGCTTACATTAAAATTTAATAATTTCCTTGTATTAATATATATGCTATTAGCTACATAAATTTGCCTGTTTGTACTTTCACCTAAGAGGCTCAAGGCACACTAGATTTAGAATCTCATAGAGAGAACTGTTTACCCTCAGGGTCAGCATCACTTTATATTCCAAATCTCTGGCCATATCACAGCAGATTTTAAAAAAGGAATTGAAAGACTTCTGAAAGAGTTCCTGGCTTCTGAAAAAAAAACAGCTAAAGGAAATAATCCTAAATTAAATCAACTTTTTCCAATCAACTGAATGTTGGGGCCTTAGCAAATAAAAACTAAAAGAGACTGCCTAAATGATGTCATTTCTGAAAGCATTGTTTATTTGAGTCTTTTTAGCATTTCTGAGTTAAATCCTGTACTCTTCCCTTATGTGCTGTATGCATTATGTTATTGTTTGCTTGTTCTCACTGTTTATCTGAAAGCTCTCGGTTTTGGGCACTGGGTGAAAGCTGCTGCTTTCCTGTGGTATTTATCTCTGATTTATGTTGTGCTCAATTGTGCAGCGGGTGCGTCTCTGTACTATGGGCATTACATAGTGGATTTCATAGCTAGGAATATTTTTGGTTTTATCTTGGGAAGTTATACTGCTTCCCTGTATGCTAATCTGACTCCACTGGATTTTGGAACTCCATTAAATTGTACGGATTGTGGACATGGTTATTACCAAAATATTATATTATTGTTATTATTTTCTAATGTTTTCACTGTGTGGCATCAGATTAGTCATCAGTGCAGTTATACAGGTCAGGCAGCCATCAAAAAACATAGAGTGCGTGCTGCTTCCCTGCGACGTTCTGTGGTACTCTGTAGTTATCCAGACTGCACAAAGTTCTATGATATGCAGGAATTGTGCTGCAACTGTTCAGGCTCCTCAAGTCCCCCCAACAAACCCTGCTGTTGTGCCAGCCCCAAACCCAAGCACTGCACCTACTCAGTTTCCACAGGCCCACCCAACAAGCCCTGCTGCTTCAAAAACAAGCACCACAGATTCTCATACTCCACAGGCTCCCCCCATGAGCCCTGCTGCTGCTGTTCCAGTTCTCAAAAGAAGCGCTGCTGCTGCTCCAACTCCCACAACAAGCACTGAAACTGTTCCAACTCCAGCAGCAAAGCTGGCAGCTACATCAACAGCTACTGTGGCCACTCCCACTCAATCTGCACCTGTACAAATTGCTCCTGTGAGAAAAAGAAAACAGCCAAGTCCAGCGATGGAGCAGGGAGAGGGTCCTTCCCAAGCTGAATCAGAGTATAAGTCAGAAGCAGATGCAAAGCCTGATGCCCCTGCAACTGGAAAGAAACACCTAACAAAAACAGATCGCTCAGTGTGGTCAGATGATAATGGAGCAAGTCCATCAGATGTGGAGTCATCAGATGCAGAGGTTACCATCCAACCTTTATCTGTGAAGGAGCTGAGAAATCTGAAAAAGGACTATAGCCGTCATGTAGGTGAGCCACTGACCACTTGGCTACTCCAATGCTGGGATACGGGGGCCAAGCCCATTGAATTGGATGGCAGAGAAGCCAGGCAGTTGGGATCCCTGGCCAGAGATGGAGGCATTGATCAAGAGCTTGCAAGAAAAAGCAACACTATGAGTCTCTGGAGATGACTCTTTGTCAGCTGTAAAATCCAGGTACCCGTATAAGGAGGACACTGAATGCTGCCCAAGCAAATGGACCACCATGGAAAAAGTATCAAGTACCTGAGAGAATTAGCTGTGCGACAGGTGATTTATGGTGACAGACTCATAGTAAACCTTGATGCAATCCCATGCCAGTGACCCATGTTGTGGAAGTTTGTGCGGAGTGCCCCATCAGTGTATTCCCACACATTGTCAACAATGATCTGGAGAACAAATGGTGAGGCACCAACTGTGACTGAAGTGGCCAGGAGAGCACGACTGTATGAAGTCACCGTCTCTGGTCCTTTACAGGCTCACATATCAGCCGTGGAGAGGATGGCTAAGGAAACCAAGAGATCCACTGAAAAACTGAAAAAATAGAGAGGAGGGAGAACAGATCTGACTCTTCCCCTGAGTGGACCCATGTTGAAGCCACTAGAAGACGTTCTTCGAGACCAGCCAAACAGGAGCAAAAAGAAACTAAAACTAATCTTCAGAGCCATAGCTTTTGTGCAGTTTGGTGTCATTTGAAACAGATATTTCTTCACATTCTAGAAACTCAGACTGTTTGAACAGATAAGAGATTTTTAATGACATTACAGAGGAGACAAGCATACACAGTACTTGCTAAGATAGACTTTACCTTTATTTCTTGCTTTACTTAATGGAAAAGAAAGGCACTTAAGACTAAAAATACATACTATGCTCTGTGCACAGAAATTTCAGAACCATTCCCCTTCATCAGGGAATCCTTACTGAGGAACAGAGAGTGAACAGCTGTAGAGCTATGACATTTTATAGTATTGGAGGGTCTGATCTAAGATGGATTTTCTCTGATTTCAGAAGCACAGACTTTTTTTTCATTCTTGTTTTAGTTCGTTTTGAGACATATTTTCAATAAGTACTGAGGTAATTTCTCTCTTTTATTTCAAATTTAGAATGAAAAACATAATTAGGTTTCAAGAAGATGTAGCTCCTGTAAAATGAAACTAAATAGGATAGATTTAGAGAGAATAAACTTGCTTCAAAAAGTTTCAGGAGATATTAATTTCCCAGTATAAGCATGTAACTAAAAAGGAAAGGAACTGTTCCTGCCAGGAACAAAGATGTAAAGACTCTTTAAGTGGAAAATGGATACTTTAATTTGCTTTGCGATGTTTACAACATTAATTTTTTGTGCGTGCATGTGTGAAGCAAATGCATCTTTCAAATACCTGTTCTATTTCTAAGTTTCTCTTCTCAAAAATCTTCAGCTCTTCCTCCCACCTCTTTTCCAAGCACAACACCATATGTCCAGCATTTTCCAATCCTTTCACTAACAGTCTCCACACTGCCACTCCTCTCCCAGACACCACTCTCTCATGTTACTTCCTAAGGCCAACAATAGCTTTTGCTGCTTCCCAGAGCTGATAGTGACATTTGGGAGGGCACTACTATAATTAACTCTGGCATCACCCCTGTGATTTATCTCTGTCATCTGAGTTCTAGAAACACCAATAATGTAAGGGGTTAGATCCATTAGCAAATCAGTACATTTCAAACACTGACTGAGCAAAGTGATGGACATTTCTTCATCTGCTTCCAGCTCCCACAAGCACAGCACCTTAAAAACCATCCTTAGACTTCTACTGTTTATAGCACATCATAGTTCATATACAACCATGTACTTCCTACTAATTCGTAGTCCTTACATTTCCTTTACTACCAAGGGCATTTTTCTATGTATTTACCTTCCTGGGTATATTGGGTACCACCTGGAAAATGGAATGAGGAAATTCAAATTACTTCAAAAGTACTTAAAATATACAAACTCTCTTCTCGATTCCATCCTGTTCAGCAAGTGACCTCCTAGAGGTCTATCACATAGCCAACACAACACATTTGGCTCAAGAACTTCCTAAAATATACTTCACTGGAGGCATTGATTGGCAAGTGTTACTATCTCCTCTTCTCTTCTCTTCTCTTCTCTTCTCTTCTCTTCTCTTCTCTTCTCTTCTCTTCTCTTCTCTTCTCTTCTCTTCTTTCTTAAAATGTCAGACAAAAGCTATAGGAACATACAATGATTTGGCCTGGTCCTGGTCTTTGTTACCTTGTTATAATCCCATTGCACCACACTTAGGTACCAGAGCTGCCCTACCTGTTGAATGCACAGGTACATCAGATTGGCTAATCAACTTTTCTGACAGTGGGAGGCTAATTAGCACAAGAATAACCCCCCACTTCCCCCCATTAATCATCCTACACTATTTTCGGGATCCTAAATTGATATCTTTGTATGGTGGGCATAGTTCCCTGGATTTTTAACAAAGCATGGCTGTGGTGGGCTACAGATAAGCCTAGAGAAAATGGTGCGGGAATAAAAGAAATGAAGGCAGCAGGTTTACACCTTCTCTGGCTTCATGACAAATGTCATTACTTAAAGTAATACCAGTCTCCTGGAATTTTCTTACAATACTCCCTTCACAGGGTTATTTTGTTCACCTGCAGGAAGTCTTGGCCCAGCCCCCCATTCATTAGGATCACTCTCTGATATTTGAACATCCTAGAAATTTCACAGTAGCTGTCATTAAGACAGTTTTTTACATTTAATTCTAAGTATGAATGTTTTTGTTGTGTAAGAAAATTACACATTTTTTTAATTCTTTCTGATAAAATACAATATTTAAGTGTAATGTGTCATCTAAAATGTTTTACTCATGATGTTATGTCATGGTTTAGGGTCAGGGCGGCCCCTTAGACCTATAACAGATGATCTCTGTTAACCCCCCTCCCTCCCCAAAGGGGAAGAGAAAGAGAATAAGGGAGAGAAACTTAGCAATTAGAAGAGGAAACTAGAACAGCTTTAATGAAAATTAAAATAATAGTTAAAAAAGTGGAATATATACAAATATATATAAAACCAGTATCAAACCAACACTTCTGATGGTAATTATGTCACCATCACTACTGATGCTGTGGAGCAGGGACCAGGAGAGTCCCAGACTGGGCCCTGAAGGAGACAGGAGCTATATTTAGGAGATGGATTCTGGTATTGGTTTCAGGAACACACAGATTGGGATCAAAGGCAGAATGGACAGAGTCCTCCTCAGATGTAAGAAAACCAGAAGAGGACCTGAGCCAAGCCAAACAAAGCTAGCAAAGTGGGCCAAAAGGGCAAAGAGAGGAACGAGACCCTCCTGATCCCTCAGCTTTATACCGAATATGACGTATATGGGATGGAATCCCTCACTGGTCAGTTTGGAGTCATCTGTCCTGTCCTCTCCTCCCTGCAGGTGTGTCCTCTTACTTGCTGCACCCCCCAGTGTGGTACACAAGATCCAGCAGTGGCCTTGGTCTGCACGCCAATCCTTAGTACTAACTCTAAACATCAGGTGTTATCAACGCCAGAAGCAGACACTGTCTGTGAAAACACTCTGCTAACTTCAGAAAGTGCAGTTAATTAGAACTGAGATGAAAAGTAAAATCACTCAACAGAATTAGTTCTGTTCTCACTCAAACCAGGACATATTAGAAAGTATTTAATTCTGGGCAAATGTCTCACAGGAAACCACTGATTTGTATTCTTTTAAACAGTAAGTTGATAATAATCTATTTTATATAAAACCATGTATCTAAAGGAGAAACACTGATTTCCTGAGAGATATGAGCTTTTGTACTTTTTAAATGAATTATTTT
This sequence comes from Ceryle rudis, assembly GCA_033439905.1. Classification (NCBI taxonomy): domain Eukaryota; kingdom Metazoa; phylum Chordata; class Aves; order Coraciiformes; family Cerylidae; genus Ceryle; species Ceryle rudis. The sequence continues at coordinate 65,203 of JAAGNO010010105.1, read as the reverse complement.
GATTACCAATTTAAAATGTATGGGTATTTACACAGTATTACTTTAAGCATTCAGTAGAGCCAAAGGAAAAATGCCAGGAAAAACAGTAGTTGCATGAGAATCTGGAGTTCTATATCCAATTCTACTGTACATGTCCAACATATAAACTTTGGGGATTTTTTTCCCTTATTAAAAAAATGTTAGGATAAAATAAATCAGGCAGGACATGGACATTAAAGAAATATTCCATCAGATAATGCATCACACAATGTTTCCAGATCATCTCTTCAGCATGTGCCATTTGAGAGCCAAAACTACTGTGATTTAAAAAAAAAAAATAATGGGGGAGAAAGAGCCCCAAATTTTTTCATTTTCATAAAGGATAAATCTAAGTGTGTTTTAGGATAAGTTCTTGAATAACAGCAGCACTGTTACTGCATGCTATGAAGAAGCAACTAATGAAGTAATTGTACTTAGGAATGTATTTACTGTGTGTAAAGTTACCTTTCATGAAAACGCATGCTTTTTTCAACAGGTATCTTTGCATTTCTTAAGAAGAGCAAACTGCAGGTTGTACAAAAAAAATCCGTAGTTATTCAGCTAGGTTAGCAACACAAACATGCCTAAGGCTAGGAAAGATTCATGCCTTATTTTAAAACTTTCCAAATGCCTGTCTTATCAACAGAAATAATACTGATTTTAGAATTTTATCACTCTTCCTCCTCAGACTACAGTAATCAAATCATTGCTTTAAATAATTCCTTTTCACTTTAATTGCCTCTTTTTAAAAACAGGTTAATTACCATCCATATTTAAACTGTAGATTTTATGAGTTATACTTATTATGCAAACCATTAAAGTTTTATAGTCTTTGCAGAATAAAATAATAATTGATCTTTTTCATCTGAGTGTTATTAAGACAAAGGGTGTAAACATCAACTGATTAAAACATTATTTAAAATGCTTTACAAAATTTAGTTCTAAGTAATTCTACTCATCAAGACTTGACAAATCTGAAGAGTACTTAATTTAATTTCCTTTACTAGAATGTTTTGCTTGCAAAGCAGAAGCCTGAGGGACCCTCAGTCCCCAATAAAGGCTGTGCTATTGCCTTTGCCTTGGATCCTATGACTTTCCAACAGGAAGCTGTCAGCAGAGCATGCGATGCCCTTCAGCAAATGTGTCAGGCAGGCTGAGATAACTCAAAGTCTATTCTTTCACTATTAGTAATCATCAGCTAAACAAAGAAGCATGTGAGATATTTAGGTCCTATTGATTGTTTTAGCAATAACAAGAGAACACTTAAGCAAATGAAAAAACCCCAAACAACAAACCACAAATATTGCTTTAAGTCATTTTTAGGTATGTGGAGCCCTTTGCTCAGAGATCATTTCCAGCCTACAACATTTCTCATAAAAATGCTTTCAAGTTTAGACTCCATAACTTACTGTATGGACATAAAACTAATGGTGTAGTCATGAGCTTATATAAAGAGGGTGCTTCTGCCTCAGACCTTTTCAGTTAATTATGGACATGAGAATTGGTGGAAACTAGTTAGAAGTCCACCCATTCTCACATGGCAAAAAGAAGCAGCACAAACATCTGTTCTTCAGCCACAGGTGCAGAGTGACTGGAGAAACTGTGATCTGTCAAACAGATGGGGGAAGTGCATGTGCTGTATGCTCAGCCTGCATGAAGAACAACATCCTACCCGCATGCATAAAATAAATACATTCTGCAGGCAGCAATTGCCAACTGAACTCGAGCATTTGGACATCTGTAAATACCCTGAGTGAGGCCACAGAGCTGAATGCCAACAGAGTGCTATTACAAATACTGGAAATAAGTCTTCCAGATAAATAAAAACAGATTTACCAAAAGCACACATTACACTCCAGAAACTGTACAGCAACCAGGAAACAGGTATGGTTGGATAAGACATCCACATTAAAGTTACAGAGATGAATTCAAGGATAGGTATTATAATGCTCAGCAAGGTGAACTGACACAAACCTAGGATATTTTAAGGTAATCTTAACGTTTGCTTCCCAGGGGAATGTACATCCTAGAAACCTGAATTTCTGCTGAAAGCAATCACAGAAGGTTGGAACACCCTTGATACAAATTTAATTTAAATAAAAATGAAAATTTTAATGGACTTTTTTTGTAGTATCTACCCATTTGTACCTATGAACTAACTTTTCTAAGCTCTCAAGACCGCTGTATTTTATGTGGCGAGAGGTGACAGCTGCTTATGATAAACATAAGAGACTGATAATTACCTAATTTGAACATAATCCTAAAACTGTTCAAATAAGTTGTCAGGCATCAGAGAATGGGTTGGAGGGGACCTTTCAAGATGATCAAGTCTAACCCTCCTGCCATGGGCAAGAAACATCTTTCACAAGATCAGGTAGCTCAAAGACCCAACCAACCTGACTTTGAACACTTCTGATGACGGGGTATTCACAGCTTCTCTGGACAACCTATTCCAGTGTCTCACCAATCTAAACCTACCCTTTTGCAGTTTGAAAACATTCCCCCTTGTCCTGTCAGTACAGGCCCCAGTAAAAAAATATCTCTCCATATTTCTTATAAGCCCTCTTTAAGTATTGAATGGGCACAATAAGGTCCCCCCAGAGCCTTCTCTTCTCCAGGCTGAAGAACCCAAACACTCTCAACCTTTCTTCAAAGGAGAGGTGTTCCAGCCCTCTGATCATTTTTGTGGACATCCTCTGGACCCGTTCGAACAGGTTCATGTCTTTCTATGACTGGAGACCCCAGAACTTCATGCTGTACTCCAGGTGGGGTCTCACGAGAGCATTGCAGAGGGAGAGAATCATCTCCCTCGACCTGGTGGCCGTGCTTCTTTTGATGCAGCTCAGGATACAATTGGATTTCAGGGCTGTGAGTGCACATTGCCAGCTCATGTCCAATTTTTCATCCACCAGTTCCCACAAGTCCTTCTCCACAGAGCTCCTCTCAAGCCATTCATTCATTATTCAGTCTGTACTGATATTGGGGATTGCCTCGACCCAGGTGCAGGACCTTACACTTGGCCTTCTTGAACTTCATGATGTTCATATGAGTTCAGTGAAAACAATTATAAAAACAGGGCCAAAAGTGCTGCTACAGTAATGCTACAAGAAAGATAACAAGAAAAGTTTTGTTGAAGCCTGAGTTGAAACTTGCAGAAATCCCAGCTACAAATTGCAAGCAGAGGACAAACATTTTTAGAGGAGGCTGCAAAGGGATTAAGGCTAGATTTAGTAGGTTGCTCCTTAAGAATGTATCAAGTCCAAAGAAAGTAATATAAATTATTCTGGAGACAACCACTAGGGAGCTGAGACACTAGTCCCCAGCTGCTCTGTAGTGAAAAGGACAGTAACAGCCGTGCAATCAGAGGCACCCATGAGAAGGTTACCTGGGGGTTGCAGGAACACTAATTTATACAAAGTCAGAATATGAGCTCTGTTCCCTGTCTGTGACATAGGGCATAGATGATACATAAGAACAGGCAGACAGAGAATTCCTGGAGATTTGGATGTACCCTAAACTGCCTCAAAACTAGAAAAAGATGAAGAGCTTAATTTCACCATGTCTCCTGAGCTGTGAATATTTCCTCTGCATCAGAGAGTCAGAGCTTTGCTGTTATTTCAAACAGAGCTCAGGATGTAGATTAAGGATTTAAATGTACAGCAAATAAATCTGGCTGATTCAAATAATTGAGTATTTCATACTGATGTTGATTCGTTTACTGTTTTGCAAGCACCAAATAAAAACATCTAAATACCCAGGATTTTATTTTGTTTGCCCATTCCCTAATCCCTCTTCTCTCCCTGCAGGCTTTTTAATTAAATGTCCTGGCCAGTGATGAAAATGTTATTATAATAAAGAAATCCTGAACCCAAACATAATTTTTGCAATCTTTCCTATTTTAAAAAATATTCAGCTAAAGAGCAATGGAGACACAGACTGTAAAGAAGAGTATAGCTATCTTGCATCTCAATTGCAGTGCTATGGAAAGGAAAAGAGCAAGCCAAATCTCCTGTTTCTAGACACCTGTAAATGAACAGCCATGCAAAGAATATCCCCAGAAGCAATAATCTCCTCTGTTTGTCTGACAAATTAACAATTTGATGCAGTACAGTTCTCCATCTGATAAAGGTCCTTCTCGTGGAAATAACATTAAAAATCAGCACAGGTTGTAGTTTTACTGCCAAGTTCTTCTATTGAGGCAGTATTCCATTTTGATTCACACAAAACTGAGGCCGTTGTGTTGTCCTTAGACTATGCTATTCTGGAATCAAAGAATTCCAATAGCATGTTGTCATTACTGTACTTTCAAGTATTTTATATGATGAGGAAAGATAGTCTCATTATGCTCCTCTGCTCAATTAAGTTAGAAAATATAAATCAAAACCATTATGTAGAGACAAAAAAACCACCCCTCAGATTATTTTGTATTTATATTATTTGTATTAATTGTTTGGGGGTTTTATTTATTTATTTATACATTTTATTTTAAATATTATTATTTGTATTTATATTATTTCAGGCT
>JAAGNO010010105.1:4988-42577 GCA_033439905.1 Ceryle rudis | reverse complement strand
AAAGAAAAGAAAAGAAAAGAAAAGAAAAGAAAAGAAAAGAAAAGAAAAGAAAAGAAAAGAAAAGAAAAGAAAAGAAGGCAAGGCTGATTTCACTCTGGGGAGCAAAAAACCTTCCCATTTCCTATAACAGGATACCACCTGAATACTTGAAGATTAGATTAGAGCCGTTTCCTTCAGCATTAAGCAGCTGAGGTCTGCTTACATCACACTGTCTTATGGAGCTGTGAAATCAGATGTTGCTTTGTTGCCCCATTGCCTGAAACTGAAGGTTAACTACAGTGACTGTAATATTGCAAGTTGGGCATGCTCATAGCACATAGGAGAAAAGCATGCACACTGACAAGATAGCAGCCTTCCAGCATGAAGAGATGAGTCATTTAATTCACCAGAAATTTACAGATCATCACCAACTTTCTTAGAATCTTTGCTTTGCTGTACCAATGAACACATTGGCCACTCTTCATTTCTCTGACAAAGACTGCGGATGCAAATGATTAGTAGTTCTGGACTGCAGTACAGAGTTTTGAGTTCAGCAAGGGGTCAACCATGAAAGGAGAGCAGGTGCTGATAAAGTGTAAAACCCCTCAACATGATGTTAAAGGCAAGGAGTTTGAATCAATTTTGGAAGGTGGAAAAGCGAAGAGGAAAGAAAGGGAAGCTAAGAGGAAGTAAAAAGACACCAGGCAGAAAAGGCTGTTGAAAATTAGTCAGAGAAAATTGAACCTTGGCCAGAATAAATTAGACAGATGTTGTATGGAAATTCTATATCCAGACACAGATTTAGTTTTAATAAATTTAAATAGGATTTGTTATAACATACTTAAAAAGTTAGTTTCGTAACTGTATTGTATCTAGAAAATACTAACATAATTGCCAAAAATATTTATTGCAATCACACACTGCTTTTGTGCAATTCAAATGACATTTTTTTTCCTTCTTTTTAAATAGAGACAAATATGTGTCATATCATATGCTGGAAAACAATTTCTAGGTTTTAAAACACAGTATATCCTGATGAGTAAGTTTTTATTTCCTTCCAAAAAGCTGTGGGATTGTGCCTCCATAGACACATTTACAATAAAGAAAATAGGATCTCCAGAAACCACTAAGTCTCTATATTCAAAAAGTGTAAGGAAAAATAAAAACCATAATGCAATACAACCAATAAAGACATATAACAAAGTTTTATTAGGACTAGTGAAGAAAACATTGTTTTTCCTATCTATGACAATGATCTAACTGGAGATACTTGCACAGTACTTGGAGTGGTTTTGATTTCTGTGTGTATTCACTTCATGAAAGAATTTAGGTTGAGTTTCCAGCAGCCCACAAAAATCCCTTGACCACAGGGCTAGTGTGTTTCTCAGAAACTGAATACACTCTTTTTCAGCGGAGAAGTTCTAACAGAATGGCTATTTATAAAGAAGGGCTATGGAAACTTCAATTTTGGCAAGCCTACAGGCGATGGAGCTGATTTAAGCAAATGTTTTGAGAGCTGGAATACATGTCAGTTAGTAGGTTGACTGTCCTCCTCTTGATGGTTATGAAAATACTGGCAGGTCCATTTTTATATTTCTACATAAAACCTGCCTATAATTTAAAAGAAGTTTTTCAAACAAGGAAAATTATTTCCTGTCTTTCTCTACAGGTGGAGGGAAAGCACCACTGCTTTTGCAGACAAGACACAAAGGACAAAATAAATTTTTGTCCTATTTTCCAGAAACACAGGCATGTCAGGCGCAATTTGTCTAATCCATGACATGTTGGATGCTCCAGGCTGCATCCACAGAAATAGATAAAGGCATGTCCTCCACTGATTTAATGAATGGGAATCCCTGCCTCCAGCTAATATAAATTGTGTTTGTTGGTGGGTAATTCTATTGATTGCAATTCAGTTACATTTACATGTGTACACATAAGAGTTCAGTAAAGTAGCATAAACTGTTGGACAAAGAATACAAACCTAACCCAACAATATGTTCGTATTTCTTTAAGCTCTATGAAATTAGTTATGATCTTTTAGCTTTTGATATCCTATCCAGATATTTCTTAAGTGGTTTATTATCATGTGACTTAAATTTATTCCATGATAAATCAACATGCTATTATTCACTCTATTCAGAACTTTTTCCTCACCCCAAAGGCAAAGGCATTTTTAGAGGTTCTGACACAGATTTTGTTATAAGGTTTTCCTAGCTGATGACAGAGCTGGTACCTGCAAACAAAAGGCTGCAGGACAGTATCGTGTATCTCTGGTTACCATTTCGTATGAGCAAATGTATAAAAGAAGAAAAACAAAACCCAACCCAAACCAACAAACAAAAGACACCCCCCCCCAAACAAACAAGCAAACCCACCCCAAAACCAACAATAATAAAAACCAACCAACCAAAAACAAACAAACAAACAAAAACAACAAAACCACTCCAAACAACAAAAAAACCCTGCAGTGCTATAAAAGCTGGCAAGGAATGATCTGTATAGGCATGTGAAGATTTCACTGCTGGCTACAGATGGCAAGGCATGGTGAAGGAGACAAATACTATTCATCTGCATTTCTACGCAGGTCAGGAACAGCCTGACAACTTTCATAAAGAAAAAGGAATATGACAAGAGCTCAAGTAATAGTATCTTTCCTGGTCTGCCCTTCAGTCAGCCTAGCTATGTTCTGGTCCTCTATCAAGGCATCTTAAAATATTATGGTCCCTGTCCCACAAAGTAAACATAGGAGAAACACATAAAATATTTTAACAACTTTTTAGGGAACTCCGTTCTTGCTTATGTAATCACTCTGCTCAAAATATTGATTTATAGCCGACTATTAGAGTTTCACTTTGAGTGCATCACAAACTGAGGTCAGACATTCACCAATTTTGCCTTCACAGTTATTCATGATCTAGAATTGAGTATTTCTTGAACTAATTGTAAATACATCTAGAAACAGGCCTAGTATAAAAACAACTCACCTCAAACATTTCAGTTCATTCCATTCAAAGACTATATTTCATCTACCTTGTTACTAAGGTGCTCGAAAAAAATCAAGCCTTGGTCATAAGACACTAAAAACTGTCATTCCACAGAAAAAAAGAAAAAACTCTCAGCTGACATGTTTTAACTTTTTAAGTCTCTCTCTGCAAAGAGACAAAATAAAACAGAAGAACTAAGTTTGGTTCTGCAGTTATGATAAAATACAGTATAGTATTGAGAGGAGAAAAATTTTTGTGCAGACTTTTCTGATAATCCATGTAGATCAGAAGGATCAGAATCATGCAGCTTCATAATGTTAAATCTATCTATAATAATTCCAGATGTTATTGAGTTTGTTATAGACAGAAGTATTTGTTCTGATCCTTTCAAGTCATTGCATTGCTTTGCTTTGACTATTTGGAGTGAAGTTATAATAATCATTTGACTTCTTTGCATCACATGACATTATATGTTCCTAATACTTTTATTACTTTTTCACATTAAAATAGAGGAGTAATCCCCTCGATTTAGGCAACAGACATTTATTTAATTGAATTGTATATCAACTACTTCAAGTGATTTCACAATGTGTTTTTATTACTGGAGAAGAGCAAGTGACTCCCCTCCAAATCCTACCATCTTCGAATTTCAGCAAGTCTTGTATATTAATCTTATCAGAAGATCCTTACAATATCTGGGAAGCTAAGAGTGCAGGGAAAGTGCAAAGAGCCTTCAATGGAACCATTTGTAGACAAGTTGATCCATCTCCCTGACCTCCCAATCAACTGAGGAGTGGTGGAGCCTCGCATACTCTATAATCATCTTTGCTTTCCATAAGGGGTAATCTTACAATAAATTTCCAAGAAAAAGAAATTGTATTAAACCAGTGAAGTGAGCCAACTAATTGTCAGATTACTATAGAAATGTATGGATTTGCTAAGACACAGATAAACCTTAATCCTGCAAATACTTACGCATATATTTAACTATTCCAATCCCTCCCATCAGTGGAATAACATCAGAAAAGTTAATTCTTTTTTAACTCAGGCATGCAGAAATAAGGTCTATCTCTTATTTGTATTACTCCATTTGACTAAACATTCAAAACGTGCACAACAATGAGTTTTAAACAAAGAGAATTACTATTCTACCAAAAAGGAATTAAAGTTTTACCAAGGGTGCTCAATTTGAAAGGTGAATCAATATCCTGAATACTTCACCCACATCACTATACACAGGAAGAAATTTGTTTGCATAATACAGATTTTCGCACCACTTTCTTAAAAAAAAAGAAAAAACAAACCACAAACAAAACCAAAGCTACAAATAACCAAAATATGCCACATAAGAAAAAAACCACATCATGAAATCGTAAACATAAGGTGAAAATTAAGGTACTCTAAGCAGATTGACAAAGACTCACTAAGACTTCCATCTCTTCTTTCTGTCATCACATCTTTTAAAAAGAATGGTATTATCCCCAAGACAAGAACATATTTCTCAGATCTAGAAATGAAATTAAATTAGAAAAAACCCATAAACTTTCCCAAAAAAAGACAGTGCATTGAGAAATGAGGCCTATCTCTCCTATTTCTCCACAATTCCAGTGACTTAAGGAAACCAACACTGGGTATTTGTTTGAACTGTATTACTAAAGGACAACTACCACAGTGCACTGAATCTGTTTAATTAGAGGTATCAATTCAAGCAATGAGGCAAGTTTGCACGCAAGCCTCTAAGAAACCTGAAACCAAACACAGCTTGCCTGTATAAGGGTTGCATTCCAAAGCTCATGTTCAAGCCAACTTTACAGATCTGGAGTTGCAACTAAACATAAATCACCTGATCCACAGCAGAGTGTTTTGGGTGTGTTAACCTGAAACACTGAGAAAATTTCAGCACATAAAACTTCAGCAGATATGAGCAAAGATAGGACAAAATTTAAGATTTGCAAACTCTTGTTCATACTCAAACCACTAATGCTGACACTGGACTTGTGTCTGTGTATCTGCATTAGGCTGGGACCTTACACTTTCTGCCCTTCTAACTCAGACATTGGGTATCTGTAGCTTCACAGATCTGTTGCCCTGATTTATGCATTACAGATGCATTACCATCTGAGAAAAGGCTCTTCAAGCCTGTGTTTCTGTCAGTTTTGCTTCACTTGGATTTGGGGAGAATATATGGTAATCTTGTCCGGAAGAAAAGATATCATTTAAATGGGGAGTGCTAGGATTTCTTTATTACACTCTTCAGACAGCTAAATTATACTTAAAATGGGTTAATAAGATCTAGAGCACACACAGCTGTTTGGTGTTGCTAAGTAGATTCTGTTGCTACCATATGTGAAAAAAAATTCACATTTTATTTCTCACTTAACCTTCCATTAAAGTTCACAGAATGCATCAAATGGCTCAAGCATTCAGCTACTTGAGTATTTGCAGTTCAAAAAGTGGTAAAATGGATCTCTGTGTCTGAGGTCAAGCATTAACCATATTAACAAAACCGTTATGAAGTGATTAAAGTTGCATACAGAATAACATTGCTGCAGGGATGTAAAATAAAGCGATGCAGAGTTCACATTTAGGTTGCCCCACAGTTTGATACTTATTTTTGCAGAGCATTACTGAGGCCAATTCATGCCAATAAATCAGTAGACTCAGGCTACCAAGAATGGTGGAGACCCAGGAACAGCAAAAACAAACTGAGGAAGTCAATATAATTCAGCATCAAACAGCTTGAAGTGAATAGACCACTTGCTCCTGCAAGTATAAGATGAGAACTCATTTCCCATCAGAACAGCTCTTTCTTGTTTCAATAAGACCCTTTAGTGTTTTCCTCCAACTTTCTCTGCAGCTGTAAACAAGTTGGTTTAACCCATTTTGTGAAATTAAAGAAGTCCCCAAAACTACTACTAGAAAGCCCCTTGGTTTTGTTTGCCTCATCACATGATTTCAGGGTTCTTCCTTCTCATTGAAAGATAAGAAAAGATAGCATGAGATATTTCTTAGAAGGCTACTGCACACTGAAAAAAATATGTAAGGCAATGGATGCAAATACAAACCTGAGAGGACTAGAAACATTTTCATTTTTTTTCCATGGAAAACTATTTTTGAGAATACTATCTTAAGTTATTGCTCTTACTTTAACTGCATGGGCAATGACCTCTTACTGGACATGATTTAGTACAGGATTTTATCTCTTTCCCCCTAAAATTCACTATAAATTTCAAATTTGCTGTTTATTAAATCAGTATAATATTATTTGGCCTTTCCAAGATGACACATTCAAAAATCAATCTGACATTCTAACTACAAATTAAAAGTTTCCTTGTCAGTAGAAATTCTTACCCATATAACAATTTTAATACATGTCCATTCAGAAGCTCCAGACACACAGTTGGAAATGTTAAAATCTTTAAGAATAGAAATTAGTTTCTCCCATATGCAGCTTTTTCTGCCTGAAATAAAAACCCACAGAAATGATAATGTGGTATGATTTGTGGTCATAAACTTGAACAGAGCAGTATGAGATGATGCTCTAAGAAAAATGTTAAGCATCCTCTCCTTTGAGGGGGAAAGAATGAACCTCAGCTTTTCCTTACTGCTGCTGTTCTGCTTAACTAGTGTAGAGTCTGTTAACTAGAGGAGAACCACCATAAACTACTAAACTATTCATGGAATTGTCCTGATCTCTTTAATGATATCAACTAATAATGTGCCTAAATGAGACAAAAAAAAAAATCCTAGTTCAAGAAGTCAGAGACTGCCCCCTTGAAATTGAATAAAATTTAAATAGGACTACTGTGAATTAAGAGATATTCTACATAACCTGAACATAATCAGGAAAGCTTGCAAGCTCCCATCCTATCTACATAGATGAACTCCCTGCAAATGTCAACCTAAAAAGGACAGTCATGATAGCTTTGAGGTTTTTGGTGGGTTATTTTGGTCTTTGGTTTCATTTTTGTTCTGTGGGGTTTTGTTTGTTTGTTTGTTGTGGGGGTTTTTTGTTTTGTTTTGTTTTTTTAAATAAGAATGGGAATTTATATTGACTTAAGGATGTATGGAATTAAATAGTTCAGTTGACTTAAGAATTTCATATTATCATTATTGGCATTATTGAGTTGGTAACAGAAATAATAAGAGCAATAATGACTATGTTTTGCTTGCAGCTGAGAGTTGCTTGATAGCTTCTAGAAAAGAGGTTTGTGGTTTTAAACCACTTCCTGAAAAAGAAATAATCAGCATAGATTTCATTACCTGTTAATTTCTGATCCTTGCTACAAAAAACATCAAAGCTCAGATTGACAAGGGAACTGATGGAGTCTTCCCCTGCAGGTTTGGAGGTCCTCTAGCATGGGGAGACCTGAGACAGCATGTTCCCCCCTGGCAGGTGCATCTTTTCTTAAGTGAGGCTCCCCACACAAGGCTAATGCAATTCAAGTTATCTAATTGCCTAAGCTCATGTTTCCATCACATTCAGCACCTCTTCTGGCAAAGAGAGAGGGAACAACTGTCTGGGCAGGAACCGCAACCCAAACAGACAAATCCTTCCTCCTGTACTTCCAAGCTAGTGGTGGCTGAGGAAGAATTGCATGGTGGTCATGCTGCTGGGCATGCCAGTGTCCTCCACCCCCAGATTTTACTAGGGTCAGATGGCACTATTTCTATTTCTACAAGAATCTAAAGTGAGCTTTGTATTACTGAAAATTTGCTGGCAAATCTTTTAACATAAAAATTCCTTTACAATTGTTTTTTTCCTTTAAAAATTACAATAAAGTATCATGCAATTGTAATCTTTGTGAATATTCCCATGAAGAAATCTTTCTACTAGAAATACACAAAAAGCTTATACAAATCACGTGAACATTGTTAGAATAAACTGAGAGAGATTTTAGGAGTATTAATTGTTAATGTTCTTTCAATAATAAGTATAATCAAAGACTGCCTACCTGAGATAGCTCTGTACTGCTTTTCCTCGTTACATTGATTCTTTTGGATATATTTAACATAGAAAAAAAAACCCCAAACAAACAGGGCTTAGAAGAATAAGCAATAAAAATAAATTAATGTTCTAATAAATTAATGTTCTAATGTACTTCTGAATTATCTTCCTAAAATCTTTGTTGTCTGGGTGTGCACAGTGACATGTAGCATCATCGTTCATTGCCTTCACAAGGTTAATTTCAAGCTATTTCAATAACTTTTCTTCCCTTTGTGCTGATGATAGCATGTGATGACAATTTAGCTTCAAGTTAGTCACTACAGGCAAAACAGAGCAGTTTTGTTTGGTCGTCTTGGGGTGCTTGTGCAGGGTGGTGCTGCCAGTACTGTTTTCTTGCGGCATCAGCACACCACAGTGCTCTACCTGCTGCCTGCCTGCTTTTCTCTGCCAGCACAGTTTATATACATTTCACACACTCTAAGGCTTTCCACAATCACATTTTGACTGTATCTACATTGTTATATTTCCAATGTTGCTTTGATTTTTTTTTCCTGATGTGTTTTCAGCCTTTTAGTGTTTGTTTATTGCAGTCAGTAAGTTTTTTCATGAAGAGGTGTGTATGGATGTGGACTATTTATGTGTACTAGTGTTCCTCTTCAAGGCCACTGATTCTTTTTACCCTGGAAACCTGCATGTATTGGTAAGGTCATCTATTGCATGCACTGTTAAGACTGTGTAGAGCTAAATGCTAATATGAAGGATACTTGTTTCATATATATGCATCTCACCAGATAGGTATTTCTGCAAGGCACTGTACTTTCTATATGGCACATGCAAAGAGATGTCAGATTTCCAGCTGCTACTGAACCTATAGAAAATCAAATGCTGGGCTGCTAATTAGCATTCAGTACATTTGCCAGCTGCACCTATGTAAGAAGATAACTTCTATGTCCTGTAAAAGTACTGCAAAAAATTAAAAAAAAAGAAAATAAAAGAAAAAAAAGGAAAACCACAGGGCACCTATAAATGTATTGAAAATTTTTACTTCAACCCAACTGAAAATAAAAAGAGTTAATTCAGAACCTTTCTTAGTAAAGAAAGGGCAGAGAAAAATCATACCATGTGGACCAATACAATTTCCAAGCAGTCAGTGCTACTAAGATTTAAGCCAACAGAAACTAAATGTGTTATTAGAAGGTTAGTGCAACTGCCCTAGCAGTGCCTGTGGAGAGGAGGACTAAATAACCAGTTTTACAAGGTAGACAGACTGTGGTTAGGCTTGACGAGACAAATGTTTGTATATGATTACATCATGTCTTAAGTGCTAAAAGCATGTAAGGATACTAGGAATAATGCAGTGCAAAGGTTTTATAGCACCTACATTCATGTGGTTGTCATGCCCTCAGTCAGAGAGGGAAACAAAAAGGGAAAGGATTAAAAGTTATCTTTACATATGCATACAGAACATTTTATAGCCTGTTTGAATTGTTAGAATGCATCCATTACAAACACAGGAATTGCGCAGTTAAATAGGAGCTAATAGGTGAAGTTTTATGTATGTTTGTTTTTCCTTCTTAAAAAAAATAAAACCAGCTACTGAAAATAACAGATGTTGCATGCAGGGTTGAAGCAAAGATATTATTTTTTTTCTGTGCTACCTAAAAGCAGACAAGCTTATTCAACTTCCACTGCTGAAAAATTTGCTGCTCACAGCAGCACAACCTACCAGTAATAGACAAAGCATCAGTTTGCTTGCTGTATTATAGTCACATATCTGGCAAACTAACTGCTCCTGATATGTGACTGGTTTTGACAGGAGGCAAGTGGAATTGCTATCACAGGTAAATACCAGCAAACAAAAACTAATTTGCTAAACATTGCACTACAGATACAGTAGACCCTCAGGTCACTACTGAAAAATGACTTGGCTTTATCAAGATGAGCACTGATACTGCTTCTGGTGCCAAGACTGCCTTCCTCCCCACTTCCTCCTTCCTTGTGCATTCACAATTGCAGATCTTGCCAAGGTTATGTTTCCTGAATTTTATTTATTTTCTATTTATTTTTTCAATATTGATCCCTAGTGCAATGATGGGTAACAGTATTGGAAAACACAGCAATTATCTCCCTCTGTCTTCATAACTTACTACACTCCATAGTAAATAAATCGAGTAGACAAGGTCAACAACAACAAAAGAAGCTGAGAAAGTTTTCACGGCTCTCATTTGAACAAACTATCCACTTTTTCAATTACAGCATAAAAGTAAATAAATAGGGGAACCACTGTGAAGTAATAATCAAAGAGTAAATTAAGTCTAGCTTTTTTCCTTTGTTCTTAAGAAAGCAATTTTAATATTCACAGATGTTTTTCTAAAATAAACCCACTTTTCAGGCTCTATCTTGTTTTTTGAATGGGAGAGCTGAGGAAAAGCCTTGGTTTGTATTGTAATAAACAAAATGCATAAACAATACACTGTATAAAAGTTACTAATATGAACCAAAGCCCTTTGAGATCCTAAGTATATGCTAAAATTTCAAACGACCATACCTAGAGTTAGCAGACACTCCCAGTCAATCTCATTTTAGAATCTCCTGTAACTGCTTCAGAGATGAAGATACTATACATTACCAAGCCCCAAGAGCTTTTCAAGCTTTACTTGAAAATCAAGTGGTACATTATGGTTTTAAATTCTGAAATCTGCAGGGACTATAAAACAGAGTAAATTAGTTGGCTGGGTAATAGAGTCACAGGACCTGATCCCATAGTGATCAAAGAATTTCCTATGATTTCCAAGCAACTGGTTCAGCCAGCTAGCTGAGCTATAAAAAAAAAAAAAAAAAAAAGGGGAAAAAAAAAAAAGATTGATCTAACCCCAACTTTTAAAATAGCTGTGACCTTTGCCAAATCAGAAAGGGGGTAATAGAGTACCAGTGCTTTTGTTTAGATGCTCTAGATAAGGTCTAAAGAGGTCTTACTATTTTTTCAAACCTAAATAAGTTATAAATGGATATAATTTAAGCATCAAAGAGACAGAACTGTATTACCATAGTTGTTAACAAGAGGCAATACTACATAGCAATTGAACTTTCGTAAAAGCCTCCTTTAGGATTCCAGTTTCAATATACAGTTGCAGTTTCTTATTTCACAATTGATCTAGACACTTGCCAGCTCCTTTAAGCTGTCATAACCATGCTTACGATTGGGGTAACTCTTCATGGTGCATATGTACAATGCAAACAAAACAAAAGAAAAAGCTCAAGGGGAAAATGTTCATGAGCATTAGACTGCTCAACTTAAAGAACTGGTGAACAAAACGGACAATGAAGTCTAAATACACGAACATGACAATAATGCAGCTTCATGTATTAGGTATTTCACTCCTAAGTAGACTTTGCTAAAATCACTAAGAATACATGCTGACCTACAGAACGTGGCTAGCCCTACAACTGAGAAAAGCTTCTTCCCACTTTCAACCCCATCATTCTGATTGAAATACAATCTCAGACACTTCAGGCTTTGGTATTTCTAGTGAACCTCTTTTGCTGAATTTTCTCTGAGTATTACCAATCATCTATGCACTTTCAGCTGCAAAACTAATCTTTGTAATAACCCCTTTTAAAAACTGAAACCCTTATGACCTCTATTGTATTAAAAGAACTTTTCATGATCTAATACCAAATTGAAATAGATCCAAATATCCAATAGTTCCAAATCCAAATATAATTCTTCTTTTTTCAAGTACCCCCTTTTCCTTCAGTGCAATGAGAGGGAAAAGCTTTGAAAGAATTTCTGTAATCTGATTAACATTTTTCTAATTGCAAGAATTTCTAGAACTGCCACCAGGTTATAAAACAAAGTCAAAATAATATGGAAGTATATTTGCACACAGGCACAGAGAGGTGGAAGCCACACAACTGAGATAATTCTACCCTGAAAGGTTCTCATTATTTTAAATGTTTTATAAAAGTATTTTCTATGAATTGTCTTTTAGGGAAAAAAAGATGAAAAAGGACAGACATATAACATCATAATGAAAATTTTAACAATCCAGTTTCTATTTAGCATTTCATTCTTTATCAGAAGCAAGACATCAGTTAAGTAGGAATGCAAGATTAGATTCCACAGTCATCCCAGTTAAAATATGTACAGACACACATTCGTGAGCACACGTTCTGTTAAAGGGCCTTCAGCGGAAGCAACTGTGATCTAATCTTCTCTAACAAAGCAAGAAACCATTACTTCTGATTTTGGTTTTGGAGCAATTATGTCACCTACAAGAAGAGTAACTCTGGGAATGAGTTAATTTTGTGTGTGAAATGGTGAAATTACCCTTTATTTATGGAATGGGTATGTTTGGAGGTATTTTAAATTAACAGTTTCTGTAACAGAATCTAAAAGGGTACAGTCTAGCATAAAGCAGTTTCTAGAAGTTCAGACAGGATTTTTTATTATTATTATTATATATATACACACATACAGTAATGATTATTCAGTGATTTATGATATGAAGTTCACTGCACAGGAGGCTGTAATATTCCAAGTATAAACATCAGTCTCCCACAGATTTCAAGATCCTATACATCGGCTTGCTCAGCTGAATTCTTCTGTCACATAAAGCATCCATTATATATTAACTACACTTTCTTATTGCAGATGTTTGGTGATAAAACACAGTTAATAAACCTGTATCTGTGTTTCTCAAAACATTTTAAAAGCACAGCCTTATCATCACCGATTCATCCCGCCTGATAAACAGAAATGCTACAAAAGACTTCCACCGTGTCTAACCTAGAAGGAAATACAGCCTTCTGAAAACAAACCTGTGACAATTAAGTATTTTCACTGAAAATGCTGAAACAGGTTTTTTCGGTTGGTTGTTTGGTTTGTACAATGTTTTCTTTAACGAGGTGGTGAGATTTGGGGAGTGGGGGGTATTTTTTCTTCCATGACTCATCCAGCATGAATCTCTTCTACAAGAAAGTGTTCCAGAAATAAAAAGTGATACTCAGAATAGTAGTATGTACACAGATGAATTACTACATTCTACAACACTGACTGAAAAAAAAAGACTGAGAATGAAAACAGTCAATGTACAAATACAAATGTGATGGCATTTTCAGGCAAAAAATTTTTTGTTAGTTCTATTATTTGATCCCATACAATATTAATTTCTACTCCAATATATTAGGTTTCCTGTACAACGTGAATGGAAACATAGATAACAGTAGTTACTTAAAAACAGTAATAGTTCCACAGAGGGATGAGGGGAAAGAGAAAACAAAACAGAAGAAAACCTGAAAGGTACAAGGTTCTCTCTTTTTTATTTTTTTTTTCTTTCATTTGTAAATTTTATTTTCATTTTTTTTCTTTAGTAAGGGCAAGCTATAGAGGCATGTGGGGAAGTGATTTTTTCGCAGTGGCAGTGGATTATTGCCTTCCCTCTCAATTCCAGTCAGGGTTTACCGAGCCCTCAGGACCAGTGCTCACTGTCCCATAACTGCAATATCACTGCAGTGTTTCTTCCAGTTCGATGACCACCACGTATGGCGACAGTGCACAGCACACACCAAAACCTCTCCCCTTTCCCCTTCCAAATGGTGAAAAGCACTTTCCAACTGACCTGAACAGACTGGACCCAGCCCAAGCCAAGGGGGCCAACACATTTGCAAGATGAGCTAGTACTCGTGAGCCGCCCATGCTGCCCGGCTGAGGAAGGCGCAATGCTGGTGAAATGGCCGAGCCAAGGGAGCAGTAGCTGGTGGATCTTTTTAAGGTAGAGCTGGTGGCATCTAGCTATTACCATCGGCCACAGCAGAGCCCTTGTGTTGAGCAGAACTGGAGGAGGCCCCCTGTTATTGTCATGCAACATCAGCACTGTGGCATTGACAGCCACCCAGCATTTCTCCTCTTCGAGCTGCTGAGAATGGTTGCAATGGACTTTTAAGTTTATGATAAATGCAAATGAAAGTTGCTTTGGGGTAGGTATGTATGCTTTTAAGTGCAAAACATCTACCTTTTAAAACACTTAACAGAAATTTGTTTTCATTGGCTTTTGGCTTATTCTATAAACACACTACATCATTTTGTAGGATTTTTATTATTATTATTACAGTTCCACATTTCTATTTAGCTTGAAATGATGATTGCAAACCCAATACAATAAGTAACAAATGTATCCACGGTGACCAAACAACAAACTCTAAAGCACAGCACAGCGAGTGAAAATTATCAGTTGGTAAAACCACTCCATCAAAAATCTGGTGCAATGTAAAAGAAAGGCTCATGCAATTAGAAGGGTCACATTAAGTATTTGAAGGCTCAGCTCAAACAGTAGAATATACATAGTGGAACATAGTAGAATATCTCAGCCCAAAATCTTCTACAAGGCTACAGCTTTAAAGAGAGGAAGAACTGCTACAACCAGTTCCTGAATTTAACAACTTTTCTCTGTGATGGTTAAGAAGCTCACTTCACCCATTAATACTTGATCTATAAAAATAATACTTTCAGAGGGTTAGGTATTACTTTCCACGGTAATTATTTCAGTATTTATTTCAACCTTAATGCTGTACATGTGTGTTCCCACTATGCCATCTTACCTCAGCAGCAATTAGACAAGAAGGCCCAGAAAAAAAAACCAACAAGATGCATACAAACATACGTAATTGCTTTCTTTTTCTTCCCTTACTATTCCTTAGGTGGCCCAATAGTAGCATGCACAGAGAAAGAAATACTACAGAATACTTTACTAACATTAAAAGGATTTTTTTTTTCTCAGAAAATATAAAATCCTGATATTTTCTTCATGATGGCTACAGTAATTTTAAAGCAAAGTAGGTGCGCGATGTACGCAGTCAAGCTTTCATCTGGCTCTGTGCAATACCGCTTTGTGCAGTAAGTGTTACAACAGGGACAGGTGAGATTACAGATGTTCTGGTTTCTAACAGACAGAGGAGGAAAACACCGAGGTAAACATTATCCCCATTAGCTCATGCTTTGTCATGCAAAAGACATAAATAAGAACGTTCATTTAAAACTTAACATTACAAGAAGTTTCAGCCTGAACAAAGCAGACCGAGAACCTGCCTAACAGAAACTTTCAGCTCTGCTCTCAGAAGTGAAATTTCTTACAAAGTGGAAAGCACAATCCAGTTTGTTCTAATTAAAAACTTGTGTGGCACAAGAAAACAAATAAGCATGTTAATCAGTGGATTGTGTATTTGCAAAGAAGTAGCACCAAAATAAGTTTGATCATCTTTATATGTTTCTGAAAATTATAGACAGAAAAAAATGATTAAATTAAGAACCATAGAATTAACATATACCTAATGCCCTAACCCGTACAACTTCAGGAACCCGTAACTTCTAATCCTAGCCACACAGGCAATTGTTGCAAAACTGACTGTAAGAAAAGAAAATCCATCTCATGCTTGCAATTATATTAAAAGTAAAAAAAAAAACCCCAAACCCAAAACCAAGCAAAAAAATAAAAAAACCCCAAATAAATGAGAACAAAATTTACTTATTGCCACATTTTTAATGGTGAAAAGACTTAATCCAAATTATTCAAGCCTGAAACCATAATGATTGTCTATTCTTCCTCAGTTTTTGGAAAATGTAGTAAAGCTAAAATATTGTAAGTTTATCTTTGAAAGGGACTCTGTTAGGACAGTTTATATCAAATCAATCTAGGTTTCACTGTTAAAGACAACACCCCCCTGTAAAATTTTTATTTTTATGAAAAGAGGAAAATAATGCTTAGCATGTCACAAAGCACAGTACTTTTGTGACAGGGCTCAAAATATTACACAAGTTCTTCTCTTCAAGCTTGAAGTGAACTTCTGATTCAATATTTAATGAAACTGAGAAATCTGCTGAACGTCCCAGAAATCCTCCAACTCTTTTCTCTGTGTTCATTCTAACTATATGCAGCTATAAATTAACATTGAGGCTATATGATATTTCAAGTAGCCAAGAATAGTATTTTTCCATGACATCACTAAATTTTCTTTCTTTTTTTTTTTTTTTTTTTTTCCATTTAGCATCACTAACTTGCAGCATTATTTTGCTATTGTAAATCCCAGCCCCATACTGCAGCACTACACTGCTTAGACATAGCTCTATGCTCCAGTATGTTTTCAGGGTATGCAGCCAGCTCAGCTGTAAGCCTAAGGAAGATTTCCGTCATGCAACAAAACTAAACTCTGAACAAATATTTAACAGCTCCAAGACCTCTAAAGGCTTAAAATAATATGCATTTCATGGTATGCTAGGTGCCAACCCCCCCACCGGTGATCTGCATAATGCAGAGTACTTGGCAAACACACCACTGCAAATAAAGCGTTGTTTTGCTTTTGCATCTTTGAATTCTTTAAACTAAAAGCTCAATGAAATGTTAAGGCTTACTGTGCCTCCCCACCACAGACAGTGCAGTAGCAGCTCGTCCATTACATTAAGTTCATCTAAAACTTCCCATGCCTCACAATCATTTCTCATCCCCTCTCAGCAGTTCATATAAAACAAACCTAGGATGGAGCTCATCTTATCTAGCTTATTTTTCAAGCCGCTAAAACTACGTGGTAGCCCACTCAAACAGAAAATTTCCCAGACAATGGAATCCTTTCAAACTGCACAGCCGGCAGGATTCCCCAGTTGTCAGTTTTAGGTGCGTGCCAGCACAAAATGTTCTTGAAAACGAAATTTAAAATAATCGCTCCTATTGATAATGTGAGCAGAAGCAGAATTACATCACAGTTAACACTTACCAAAATACATTATGTTTCTCATTAATCATGCAGTCAGGATCCCACCGCTGCGTATTCAGCATTAGCTCCCGCACAGGGCTGACATGTAAAACAGAGCTCTTTCATTCTACATTATGTGGAAATTTCCCAGCACAAGAAGTGTGAGTGAGCAGTGTGCCTCCTCAGGATGAGCGCTTTGCAGGCAGTCTTATCCCTGATACAATCCCTGTCTGATGTAGCGTTTACTCCGGCTGCATGCTGCACTGCCCATTCTTACTGTAATCTGACTCCTCCTTCTGATGTCCTTGCTGTGCTTGTGACATCAGGACTAAGAGTACTACAAACAGATCTTTTCTTTAACGGGCTTGCAACAACGCGCCCTAATATCCTGGTTAACCTAACTCAGGCTTGGGGGGAAAAAAAAAAAAAAGCCCTGCTAAAATCGTACGTATTCTTTTCTCTTTTGGCAGCAAATGCATTCAGTGACATAACGTGCTCAATTACATAATCAATGGGAAAGACAAAGCGTATATTGTTAGCATATTTTTCTTTGAAGGGCAGGCTCCAGGAGAAGCCCCGACTGCCCTGATTCCCCAACTTCAGTAGAAGATAAAGATGCTTGGCGCTTTGCAAGATCAAGTCCCCCTATGGCTTTCTTTTTTTTTTTTTTCTTTTATAAATCAATAGTTCCACTTCAAGAAATTATTTTAATCCAAATGTTGGATAAAGCTCATTCTGTTTCTATTTTTAAAAAGCAAGTGACAAATAGGCAGTTCAATTTCAATACATCCGAACTGATTTTTGAAACTACATTGTCTTCACATGAATAACAAAGTGTGAGGATGGGAGATATACGACAGTGAGAATTTGAGTTTACAACCTTTCACCCTCCAGCTCTCTGATTCCTTGCTGGCCCAGGTTTGTAAGCCATTACGAGCTAGTAGCTGTTTTATTGTTCTGCAACAAATGGAGTGGCCCTAAGTTTGTTGTAAATAGGTCCCCACACAGTCCCTACTGCTATATGAACTAGTAGCAGATTCAGAGGAAGAAAGACCAAAGAAATATTAAACTACTCTCCAACACCTACATATAGTGTCTCAGGATGGATCTGACACACACTGGTGTGTCAGTGTGGTGAAGACTATATAGTCTGTATTTGTGCACATGTTATCTCTGTTCTGTGAATCTATAGAGGATATCGGTTTCCTGCTGCCATTCTGGCATGTGTCACTGATAATACACTTAAACTAAATAAAGCTAAAAAGTAATGGTCAGTATGCTGAATTGTTTATTTCATTATAATAGGATCTAATGGGATGTTTTCATTCTACAGGAAAGAGGATGACAGGTACAAATAATTTAAAGCTCCACTTCTTATTTGTAAAATCTCCACACTTTTCTATTTCTCGATGTCCAATCATTTACTGTGAAATTATCCCACCAGCACAGCAGCCAAGGAATGCTCCAATTGCAGCAGAAGAGTTAAGAGCCCTGGTGTATATTGCTGCTACGCATCTCTCAGCCAGAGTCCTCTGCAGCATTGCTCTCATGAGGTTTCATGCTACCTGTATGCAAGTCACCAAGATTAAACACTACCGGGGGAACTGGGGCGTGAATTTAAGTCCTGTCCCTCACTGGCAGTCCCACAGAGCTCTGTTTCTGATGCCTAGCATTTCTCAGTGCCCCTTCTTATTCCAGCTGCCCCTAGGAAGAGGCATACCTGAAATGAGAGATACACAGTACACATATAAACTCCTAAATAAACTTTGCTTCACAGCTAAAAAGCACACAGTGCAGGAGTGCACTTTGAGGCCATAATGGGCGAGTGAGGAAGATCAGGACTGCTTGTGTGGTTCAAATTGACCAACAGCAACTTAAGTTGAGCAAATCCTACATCAAAGTAAAGAAACACTAACCAGAAATCCCTGGAAAACAGAACAAAACAAAACAAAACGAGTAGCTACCTACAAATCATGGCCTGTCTTTAACTAGAGGGTTTGAACAGCAAATAACAGAGGGTGTTCATGGCATCTTCCTTTTCCTTATTTCATTACAATGCTGATTCACTTCTACTTTACAAGGAAGGACACTTCTCTATAGGAGAAAATATCACTCTCAAAGGCTGGTTTAAAGTATCTCAGCTGAGCCACTCTAATGTCCTCTGAACAGTAGGTATAAGCTACTATTAGGAGCCTTCTGCAGCACAAGCATTCCCTCTCCTCCCTCACCCAGGGTAAAAGCTCAGAGAATCAATTTGCTGTGAAATCCCTCAGCTTCTTTGCTAGCTCCGAAGTGCTTTTGCAGAGGCTCTGTGTGATGTCCTTTAGGATAGCCTGCACCCACCCACAGCATTTGCTTGTTAGACTGTGTTTACCTTATCATAGAAAAGCCCGGGCTCATTCTGCCAGGAGTCAGACCTTGTGAGATGTAGGCTACCTCCAGTCTCAGTGTTCCTTCAAGCTGACAAACCTTGCTGATTCATGCCATCAGCTGGCCAGCTGAGAGCTCTGGTACAGACGGCTCACGTCTGTGTAGATGAACCATTAGCAGTCAGACAGCAACCATGCTGCCTTTAAACATCCCTTCTTGAGCTGGCTGTTCCGTTACAGTAGCAATTCAGTGGAGCAGATGGCAGGTCAGTTCCTCAGGAAGTGCAAACACCAAAGCACCATGTAGACTGACATATCCTTCACTACATGGTTCTCAATGTTGTATTCACTATTGTTTTGCACTTTAGGATGCAAACCAATCAGGACAATCTTGCACCCCCTTCGCCACCCCCCCTTTACTGCATCTTGTGTTCTTACAATAAGCATACAAAGTATCCAAAGAGAAACTAGAGTAAGAAGTTTTCTTCCATTTCATTGCATTTCAACTATGGAACAAATGCAAGAGAGGAAGTAGGAAAATAACCAGCTGTCTCGCCTGGAAAGCTTTCACAGCACAAATTCACATACTCCATACCAAACTCTGCTTTCATTTACACACATACAACATTAATAAGCTGCAAAAAGAAGTAGAGTTCCAAGCAAAGACGATGACTACATTTTATTCCCAGAGTGGGATATTGTCACTGTCAGTGAAAGCAAGGATTAGTTTAGTAATTGCAATTCCGAATGGCGGGTGGTTTAACTCAAGCACTGAGGACTTTGCTGAACACAAGTTTGGGGAAGCACAGTCAAGAGCATAAAATGCTTGTGTGCATCTGGAGATTTAAGCAGACCCAGCCTGGGCATGTAGGTTCATGCAGAAAGAATGAGCAAATTAGCCCACGATGTCAGCCCATGGTGCAAACTCCCAATCATCAACAAGACACTACAGGCCAACCAGCATTTAGCTTTGCTACAGATGCAGGTCAGCTGCAAAATTATGATATTTTCATGCATGGTTCACCTATAAAAACAAACCCCGAAATTTCCCATGATAAAGCAATAGTAGAAACATAACATGACAACAAAGTACCTCCTGCTAAAACAGGTACCCCATGCTCTTAGCTCTAATAATAGAAATAGCTTCTAACTCCTTGAAATCCTCTTTCCCAACAATCTGTTTGCCTTAACAGCCCCAATTTGGTAAAGGATTTCCCACACAAGGCAGATTTTCAAAATGCAGACTGCCCCACAAGGCATTACAACCTTGAAATGAACAAAAAGCAAGCTGAGGGACATGTCCCAAAAGTACAGCATATACCCTACATTTCTCCAGAACTGGGAAAGCTACAGGTTACCCCCCCCACTTGACGTGATCTAGAGCCCGAAGGCCACTTCGTGAACTAGTTGTGCTATCTATGCTTTTTACTGTTTTTTATCTATCCACTGATTTACACAGTGCCTCCATAGTAAGTGTTAAAACTACTTGCAGGCATGTCCATTGCATAGACCAATTAATATTTAATATTAATGCATCCAGTTAATTTCCTAGGATTCCTGGAAAACTCTCTTCCAGTCTTGAACTCTCCCAGGAGACAACTAACATTAGATTTATACCCAGGCTCTTACCAGTTGGCTTTGATAAATTTCAATTAGTGAGGCTGACCACAAACCTTTTCTTGCAAATGCAGAAGCATATTGAGGGACTCTTTGCTGGCAGAAATGTAATAGTAGGCAACAAAAATACACTAATGACACAGTATTTTAAGTTTATACATCAAGTGTACTATGTTAAAAGATCTCATACACTTGAAAGATTTCCAGATTTTCCTAGAATAAATTTTATCTACTGTACAGAGACATCTATTAGGAATAAAAATGTATTGTGTGATTATTTGTTTCTGAAAATAAAGTGGGAGAAGAAATCCAAATCACACTTGACCTACTAATTTGCCAAAAGCACCCCAAAATGAAAACATTCTTGAAGGTAGAGCAAGGATAGAACTTCTACATAATTTGGTAATTTATGTATTGCAAATAGTTCATTCCTATTAGTACTACAGTAACCACAGTGCAGAAATAAAAAACAGCAAACAAGCCACAGTTTTGTAAGGCTCCAAAAGTAATTGAAAGTGTTTCCAAGTACACATATTTTTGTGCCTTAAATGAAATATACTAAGTACACTGGATACAAATCTGATTTGTTTTTATTTTGAAGCCATCTGGACTAGTTTAAGACATACTACATAATAATGCAGATATTTGTGATTTGTTACTAATCTGTTGAGGTTACGTTAAAGGATAATAAGGGAAGGACTCAATTATGTTTGTATATTTTAACTAGCCGTAGAGGTTCATCTTTGGTTTGGCATCTTCTCCACTGGCTAAAACTACCAAATGTGCTTTTTACCCTTGATTCAGAAGTGTCACTTCTGGAAATCTGCAATATTTGTCACCATGAATACCATTTAACTGCAGCAGTACCCAAAGGAACTCTGTACTGCCACAAGTGAATACAACTGGAGGAACTTAATTAATCTTCCTGTCACTTCCATGATGCTTTTCATTAGTTTAGCTGCTATCTGATCAACTGCTCCATTCTCTATTGGAAATGGCTAACCAGAACCTCCTATAGAAGTGTTTGCAAGAGGTAAACAAAGATTTACCTTTGATTCTGAGAGCTTTTACAAACCTTTGCCATACAGACTTTATCAGTTCAACAACAGTACTTGCAGCACTGTGCTTTTTAAGCAACTGGGATTTTCTATACACAAGGCTTAAGAAATATAAAGAGCAACAATATGTATTTTTGTAAGCCCGTACTTGGATATTTATTGCACAAACAAATAGAATGCTGCCAACATAAATCCAAACCAATAGTTTAGGCACTATTGCTGCTTATTGTTTTACAAACTGCCCACTCCTGTCATCTTTTGCTTCTAAGCATGTGACAAGATTTAAGATAATGAATGTGAATGAATACACAACTGGTGCAGAAGCTTCTTTGACTATGCATATTGACAATAATTTTAAAGAGAAAGATGGTCTTAAAAGCAGACGACAAGATTGAGAAGCTTGTCTGAGTCCACATCAAAGATATTTTCCACACATACACACACAAAATCTATTATTTTCTTCAGTCAAAGAATGAAAACTGGAACTGGTGGTAACAGAAACTTCAACATACATAGTCATTCCTTTCTCTCTCTTTCCTTTGTAATTGTATTTCTGTACTGCATCTAGTAAAATTTGTCAAATTAATGTATGGTTTTTGAGTATATTACATGTAGACAATCCATCACTACCCTTGGTGCGGTGAACAAATTAATCAGCGTTTCACTTTTGTTGTCCATCTTTCTCACACTCTCTACAATTTTGCAACATACCTTTTAAGATTCGTCACCAAATCCATGCATTGTGTTCTCACAGTTTACAAATTTATAATATATATATTTAGATTTATACATCTAGATGTTGCACTGAGATATTTTATAGAGCTTTCTCATTCTAGATCCTTTTTTTTTTATTCACTCTGATTTACAGGATGCAAACCATTCAGAAGTCGAACGATTTCTTGTTTAATCCATCATGAATTAGTCATATTTTGTACATAGAGGATATGTCAATTAACCTCTTTTTAATTAGATGTGTACATACCTTATGCTGTATAATGCATTTCCTTAAAAGAAAAGAGAGGTCAAAAATATACACATCAATTATTTCTAAAAATCAGTCAAATGACGTGTCAAGGAACAACGTGAACAGTCTGTTTAAACTGTTTATATTCCCTTAAACTGAAATACCTAAAATTTATTGCATTATTAGAGACCTTTTCATTTTGCTAGGAAATGAGAGTAACGTGATTATTGCATAGCTATCAGTTACATTTCAGTACCAGCAAAGAATTGGCACTCCGGTACTCCCATGTGGTTTCTCATGAGTGGCTTGGGGATTTTTTTGAGGGGGGGAGTTCTTGGGTGCGTGTGTGTGGCTGGCTGATTTAGTTTTGTTTGTGTTTTGTGTTGCGGGTTTTTGTTTGGTTGGTTTGTTTGTTTGTTTTTGTGGTGGTGGTTGTTTTTTTGAGGGGTGGATTGGGGTTTTTGTTCATTTGTTTTGGCATTTTTTTCTTTTGAGCAGGTGCATCAATGAAATGGGGATCTCCTCAACAAATCTGTTAGGACTTGAGCAAAAGTTATTGAGGCCTATTGATTTAAAATACTTTTTAGTTTAAGTAGATGCTTTTTGACATCTTCTTTTCTTTCTTCCAGGCATTTTGGAAAGTGCCTCAGCAGACTCATGACATGAGGACAGTATCAAGCATTTTTCAAAATACAGAATAAAAATATTTTTTTAACACTTACAGCTCTTTCAAATCACTCATAACAATCTTACTATCTCCATCTAGTGGCTTATATTATTAGGATTTTTACTCTTAATACACTAAAAAGTGTTATTATCCTTTGCCTTTCCAACCACAGATTTTTCTTTTCCTTTGGCTCTACCTATACATTTTCCATACTTCTTACTTTTATTTTACATCAATTACTATCTATTTCTCTTTTCTCATTTTGTTCCAGTTGCTTTTTAATTTCTAGTGGCTGTGCTTATTTTTTGGCTGAACCAGAACAGACTTTTAGCCAAAGTTTTCCATTTTATGAAGGTGAAATTACTTTTTTAAGTCATCTGGTGACATCTAGTTGTTTATGAAAGTGTTAATTTTCTTTCCAAGCCTTTCTATCTTTTTCTTCTCAGAGAAGAAACTTTTTCTTCTGCTCATAATTTTTGCTTTAAGAAATAACATCTTGAAGCATAAAATATGTAAAAGATTTTATCTAAATTTTCTTTCCTCCTGTAGAATATAATCAAATCAATTCCCATGTCCTTAAGTCCCTAAATGGAAAAATTTCAAGATGCAGGCATGAAACAATATTCCTTTACTTTCTTGATGCCATACAGAGCTGTTCCAAAATGAAAAGAAGGAAAAAAAAAAGTGGCAATTCAACATGATTTTACGTTTCCCAGTGATAAGGAAGGCACTGAGCTGTGACTTCAATATATAACTTCAAGAGGAGAATGCCAGCAAATGCAGTCCCAATGTGAGCAAGTACAGAGAAGCTTGTTGTTTACACTGAGTCGATCGATAGGAGCAAGGTTGCAATGTATACCTATGGCCAGGAAGGGACACAAAACTGCACAGCATTACAACTTCTCACCTGCTTTGGAGACCTGAGATACTTTGCAGCAGCACCTGAAGTGTCTGCCAGCACCATGACTGGAACTAAAAACAGGCTGGACCTTAAGGCATATCCAGCTTTAACTGACTAAAAAAGGAGGCATCTCGACTGAACTAGACAGTGCTACAGGTGCCTCCTGGGGCAACACATCCCATTGTAAATTATCTCAGAGGAAGAAGCCTGGTCCCTCTCTGGAGGTTATTCTCTCCTTCCACTGACTTGCAGAAAATTTTTTTGGTTGACAATAAAATTTTAGCCAGTTAAAATGAGGTAGGAGAAATTTAATCTCCAATGACTATAAAATAATTTAACTAATTTCACAGAAAACACACATGATATGTTTGAATTCCTCTTTAATATCCAAGGAAAGAATATTTTGGTTAACACATTGCTACCAAAGGAAATGCTCATCAAAGGTAAGTTGCAACCTATCAGAAATTGCCATGCAAAAAGGGGAGTAGAATAAAATGGCATCAGATGAGGCACTAATTTGAGGGTATAAAAAGATGCAAGTCACAGTATAGTACTGATTTTTTTTCATGAGATAGTTTTGAAAAATGTATACTGTTTTTATTCACACTGGCACTGAATTTCATTTGCATGTCCATGTGTAAATATCTTGCAGTTCCACACATACAAGCTACACAACAGAGTGTAAGAAAGAAATTGTTATGAACTGAAAATATCAGTGATATTTATTTTTCCCACAGTAGATCTCACTGTAGGTGGGATTTGACTCAGAGACTGATACCCAAGTTTTTACGTGTGTATGTGGGCGCCTTCCTTCAATTAATTATATTGACTAGAATTTCACTGATCAAAAAGGGAGCTTAGACAGCTAATTCACTCATAGATACCTACACACACACCCCTAACTATACATACACCGAGAAATGCGAGCAGAGTCACAGCCAAGTCTTCCAAACCTCTTAAAAGATCTGGGACCCCTGCAGATCAGTCATACCCATTGAAATTCATCTCCATCAGGGATCACCACAGCAACTACCAACTGTGCTCAGCAACACTAAGCAGCAGTTTAGAACAAAACATGAAGAACACCTGCAAGTTAAACCAGCATGAAATTTAGCCTAGAAGAATTTAATTATCTCCTAAGGAATTAAGTATAACATTAGCTTCCCCAGTGCTTGAGAAAATTTCCTGGGAATCATAAATGACCACATAGTGTTTCAATATTTCATCCTATGCCAGAAAAAAATAAAGATCAAAAATGCATGTCTCAAAAATGTCAGGCACAGAGGAAAGTACCACTCCTGAATGACCAAGCTGGCATTGTATGATAGCCATGTTCCACTAAAATCCCTGTGGATTGTTAGGCTATTTATTGTTATCTTTAAGGAAAAAAATGGGAGTATGTCACAAAGCAGCTGTAAGATGATACAGCCATTTAGTGTTAATAGTAAAAAAAGTAAAATAAAATATTTCAAATCACCCAGAAAGAATTTATTGCTTTTAAATCTCAAATGCTTCAGTACTCTTGTGCCAGAAGAAGGGCAAGGGGGAAAGTTACTGCTTTTTAGCACTTGCTAGTAGTGTTCATATGCATTCCTACCTGGTTTATAATAATTAACAGTAAAAAGGGTTTTCATCTCGCTTCCCACCTTTTGATCTTATTGACAGAGCCTCCTGCCATTCTAATTCAGAACAACGTGTACAGCAAAATCTCCTGTCTGTATCTGTTCCTTACTTTCTTGTTACATCTTTTTCCTGTATGGTTTCCTTTTGATCTGCCATACCTCTGAATTTAATTACCACATTTGAATATACCATGCCATAATAGCAGCCTATAAGTAACTCTCTGTTTTCCACAGCTGAACAAAAAGACTGTATCCTTAAGCCAAGATCTCTCTTCAGCATGCACTTTTCAGAGTCCATCTCAACACAAATACTTTGCAATTGTTATTTATGTCAAAATAATGAGGAAATTAAAAATATTGAAACATGATAGTCTAAATAGAGTCCTGCTGCTACTTCTATGTAATTCAGTGAGCTGATTTTCAGTCTGTTTGCCACTCTGCCTCTAAAAATAATCCTAGTTACTATAGGTGCCTAAATGTGGATATGGAGACAGAAAATACTGGACTATATCCTTACCTTTTTTCTTCTCTGCACTATGTAGATGAATTCATAGATGAAGGTGTACATTACAGCCTAACTTCATATACCTACAAAGCATTAATGATCCAAAGAATATCAGCTAGGTTTGAAAGCCCCAGCCACATCTCTCTGGACTCTCCAGGTATGAGACCAGTGTTCCAAGCATATTGACTGTCTGTGAAATCATCTTGGACAGAAGGACTGTGTTATGCCAACACTATCTCAGCTTGGGGGTATTGGAGGAAGGAAAGCTGGCCATAGAGTTGTAGGGGCCTGTATCTCTGCCCAGCACTGAGGAATGGTCTACAGATAGCAGACCAGATGATGATATTTTCATGAGGATGCCTGATGGCATGCTGAACTCCTATGCTTGCTTCATCTGCAGATCCTCTGCTATCTCTGTATGTAAAAAAAGTGATTGTCATGTCATGAACATTAATGTTGTGATTGCTCAGAGTCGACTGCATTGTAAAAGTGACTTCAAGCTCATCTGTGGGATGCAGTGGTTTGGCAGTTTAGTTTTGTGCAACAGAAAACTGCATCACTGACATAAAAGCTTTCATAGAAAATATTTTAAGAAATAGAAGGCCTCAGTAAAACCATTTCATGCAAAAGTCTGCAGTGTCTGTTTTATCCTGCTAAAGATAATTTATTGTGTTTCACAAGCTGCTGATACTTTTTGTACTAACACACCTTTCATTACTTACCTGTCACTTCCTTCCCTGATCGCTGTCCACCAGAGCATTTAATCAAGTAATTATTTTTAACAAGAATAACACTCTGTACCTTAAAATCCGTTGGGTCATGTTTCATCTTCATTTACATTCCTTAAAACCAATGACTTTAAAAACAAATTCAGAAAGTAAAGCAATGTTGCTTAAAGCGTATAAACATGCTCTTATACACACGTTTATATTCAGTCTCGTGCACACACACACGCACATAGTGTAGCATGGCAATGTCAGCTGCTTTCGCGGATGTAGAATTAACTTGCTGCACAGGTAGATAGACACATTAGGATTCCTATTTCCTCCTCTTTCTTTCTCCTGCTGCTCAACAAGATAATATTTTTTTCATCATTGGATGAGGCCAATCAAATTTTAGAGTTAGGAGTGATAAAATTTGCACTCTATTGTGTTTTTTTTTACTTTCTACTCACTACTCCAGAGACACTTGATTAGAATAAGAAAGACATTAAATGATAATGGTCAAATTTTTAGCAAGTTACAGTACGATTAGTGCTTGGAATTGTCTTTAATAAAGTCCTAGTGGGTTCCTGGTCATTGCTGTTGAGTATAAAAATTTGTCATAACTGGTTACACCTATGTCTTCTGGGCCTCATAATTTTTCTAGTCAGGTTAGAAACCCCCCCCCCCCCCCCCCCCCCCGCCTTTTCTTTTAGGAGCGGGGTGCCGAGCTTGCCGCCCCCCTTTTGCCTCCCCCCTCCTGCCTCCCCGACTCATTCATTTAACAAAGGGACTTATCTTCAGTCCCCGAGCCGTTTGGGGACGCTTGTTTAGGGGTCCCGGGGCAGAAGTTGGGCTGGGAATCGGGGCTCAACCCAGAGTTTCTGCTGAGGACCCCTATCCTGGCTTCGGTTGGAGGGGCGGGTGCTTCGGGCAAACACAAAGAATTGAGGAGCTGGACCCTCGCTGGGCGATGGGGTGATGCAGCCCCGGGCTTTGTGTGGCTGGTGCGCAGGGATGGAGAGGTGGGAGCGTGTCTTTTTACAAACAGCCCCCCACCCCCTCCCGCGCGCGCGTGTGGCTTTTTGCTATTAAAGTACTTAACAGCAAAGATGAACTTAGTATCGTGGAATGATTCAGATGGAAAGGGACCTCAGGAGGTTTCTAGTCCAGCCTCCTGCTCAAAGCAGGGGCTTCCGCCTATGGGGTGGGTGGCAGTGAAGGGACGTCGTGAGATGGGTGCTCTTGAATGCTCCTGGGAACCCGAAGGAGAGACAGCACCAGCAGGACGAGCGCTCAGGGGCAGTAGCGTTTCTGTCTTCCACTGATCATGGAAATGCCCCCCGTCCACAGCTCTCTCATGCCTGCAATCCCTGATCTTGCTTTTGGCTTTTGTTATCCAGAGGGCTTAAAATTCACGATTGTTGAGAATAGCTGACTCCATCCATGTGTGTGTGTCATTGTACATCTGCTCATACTGAGCATTACTTGATCCTTATTCTGACATTACCTCCAGGAGTTTTGCTTCAGGAACAAGATTTATAAATAGGTGTCAAAACCTGTCTCTTTGCTGGGGACCTTTTACTAGCTGTAAGGCACGTGCTTATGCGTGATGATTGATATCTATATATGTAAGAACAACTGTAAAAGCTGTTTAGTTAGCCAAGCTTTTCAAAGTGAAAGCGTAGTAGCAGGGTGAAATGGCTGTGTCGGGCGCAGATGGAAGAGTGTTTGTTCTCTTTGCTTGCAGTTACTCTTTATACAGTGTCCAGTGACTCATGGATGCCTTTCACTGAGCTGCCTTCCCCTTCTCCATACCTGGAGTTTCCTGGTGTTGCACACATTACCTGGCAAAGCTGGGAGCATCTTCCTGTCTGCTGCTCTAGCATCTCTTAGTGTGGGTGTGTTATTTTTGCTCACAGCTTTTTATGATAAGGCTGGAAAAATTCCTCCCCGTGGAACAGTTTGTGTATGTCTGTCCACTGGATGCTTAGAAATTGCTTTTCTCTGTGGATAAGTCAGAGAAGTGAAGCTCATCTCTGCACAGAGAACAGAAGGTATGGTGGAAAATTAAATGCATCTGAAGACTGAATCTGTTTAACTATGGATTACCCCTCTCTTGTGCCATGGGGCACTGTTCTTAGCTGTAGTGTAACAAAGCTGGAGTTTAAAACTGATAAGCTGGCTGGGTGTCGAGCTTTTCTGATTCCTGGAGGGAGGGACCAGCTTCTTTAAATGGGATGATATAACTACCGTTCTTTGACTTGGAAATGAAAGCTGAAAATAAAGTTGGAAAGGAAAATGCTGTTTTAGCATGACATCGGGAGTGCTTTGACTGGTTTTAGGGAGTATTATGTGCTCAGGGTGTTGGTCAGGAAAAAAAAAAAAAGAGTAGGGAAATGTAAGGCTTTTGGTTCCTGCTTTTTCATGCATCACGGGGATAGTGGAAGAAATGTGTGACAAGTCCAGCGTAACTTCCACAAGTGAAAATACACTGCTTGTTTATTGTGTTTCTGACCGCCTCGCTTGCACTGGGTTAAAAACTGATGCTACCTCTTTCTGCCCAAGGGATCGGAGAATGGTTTGATTCTTGTGTGTCCTTTTCCAGGCAGACATTTTCTCTGAGCTTTCACTACAAGTGTGTGGATTTCACCTAGTTCTTAACTAGTGTTTTGGTCGTTAGGTTTGTTTGTTTGTGTTTTGAGTGAGCTGCAGTGTGGCTTCTTTCCTCCTTTCTGCCTTTTGTGCACTTGTTTCACTTTCTCAGTGTGGGAAATGTAATTTAAAAAGGTAGTTATGGTCCAGTTCACTTATGTTGAAGAGTGTACAGAACCACCTAGAACTGAAATAGACAACTTCACAGTAGCAAAATACAGAAATGATGCAGAGCTCCACCCTTAATGTGGTCTGGGTTTACAGTTCATCCTGTCAACAACAGATAACAGAAGCAGACAGACTTTGTAAAGGGTCTGACTGCTCTTTGTGAGGATGCACAAGAAACAGACTGAAACCAGGCAACTCAAAACAGAAGTCATATTTCTTCAAAGCCAAGTCAGTTGTTAGCCCTTTGACAGGTACAAGAATATCTCTTCTTGGTTTTTTTACCTCTGTGGGAAGGCAAAAGAATATTGTGTGTCAGAATTGTATTGTGTAAAAGAGCCTTTTTCTGTGCTTGGCAAGGAGCTGAACTCATTTTCTTAGCCTGATGTCTTGGCCTGGACAGAACTGGGGAGAAGGTAGATGTGCTCTGCTTGATACTGAGAGCTTGCTCATATAGAGAAAATAGCTTGTCTAGTGTGTGACACTTTTTATGCACTTGTACAGCTCTCGCTTGGAAGGAACTTGCTTTGTACCCCTGTTCCCAGAGATGGGAATGACTGGGTCCGTTCCCTTTGATGGCAGCAGAACTGGGACTGTCAGCAGATGCTCACTCATGCGGCATATAAGCCACTGGGATCAGCTCTTCCCTTCTGAGCGTAAGGCATGTGATGCTCCTTAGGAATGAACAGCTTAAAAATGTCTGACACTGTTTATGCTAACCAGGTTTTTACTCAAACTTAAATCCAAGCTTGAAATTCCTGATCATGGGTGCAGATGTGGACATTACGGCCGTGAGGAGTAACACTCAGCACTGCCACTGGTAATGACTTCTCCTGGTTTTATGCTGGAGAGGAAGCTTAAGCTTGCTTTTGTCAGGCACATCCTCAGAGCTGTAGATAAATCTTTGGGTCCTTCCACACCCTCTTCTTTTCAGCATGTGGCAGGTGGGGTATATGTCACAGTTTCAGGGCCTTTCAAGGGACTCACTAGATGAAAGTATGGACGCTTAGAGCTGAAAACACAGAATCATAGAATGGTTTGAGGAGGAAAGGACCTTTAAAAGTCATTAAGTCCAACCTCCCTACAGGGAGCAGGGACATCTTCAGCTAGATCAGGTTGCTCAGAGCCCTGTCCAACCTCACCTGGAATGTCCAGGGATGGGACGTCGACCACCTCTCTGGGCAGCCTGGGCCAGTGTTTAGCCACACTTGGTGTAAAAAATTTCATCCTTCTCTCTAGTCTAAATCTCTCCTCTTTTAGTCTAAAACCATCACCCCTTGTCCTGTCTCCACAGGCCCGGCTAAAAAGACAATCCCCATCTTTTTTCTGGGCCCCCTTTAAGCACTGAAAGGCTGCAAGGAGGTCTTTCCCAAGCCTTCTCTTCTCCAGGCTGAACAACCCCAACTCTCTCAGCCTGGCCTCACAGCAGAGGGGTTCCAGCACTTGGATCATTTTTGTGGCCTCCTCTGGCCCTGCTCCAGCATGCTCACATCCTTCTTGTGGATGCTTAGAGCTGAAAACATGGATGCTCAGAGCTGAACAAGTCTCGCCAGACTCCCAGTGTGATCTGTAGAGAGGAAAAAGCATTTTTAGCATGTGGTATGTACAGTACTCCAGTAGGCGTTTTAAAATAAGTCCATAGTTTAGAAAAATGCTGATAGTTCTTTGTAGGCACCCTGTCCTCCCCTGTCTCCCATGCGTTCTGTTGCACATGGCAGCAGGTAGCTGAGAGGAGCTTCACTTGCTCCTCTTGATGTGGGGATGCCAGCGGGCAGCAGTGCTAACAAATCCACTGGTGAGAGCACTGTAGTAGCATTATTATGTTCATGAGTTCCCTGCATTTTAGCACTTGTTTGTTGTTGTAGGGGCCATCTGATTAAGTCTATTTCCAGGGGAATTTGAAGAAAAAGTGGAAGTATTCAGTTCTGGTTTATGTACTAACATACTTGTTGGTGAATTGACTGGGCTCTAGAAGAGCTGTTCAAACTGGCAACCCAAGTGTTCTGGCTTCCAGTTGTATAACTAACGATGGCCTTTCTCTGTCTCTTGTGTCTAGTCTGATATGTAGGTTAAACAATAACTTTCCTTCCATGGGTTCTTTCCTTCTCTGCTCTTTGGACATTCTATATAGCTGATTTATTTCTCTCTTTAGCTGATATAAGTCATTCTGTTTCCTACTTCCTCTCTAGGATCAGTGAAGCAAAGTGGTGGCAAGTCAAGTAACCTTTAATTATTTTAGGCTTAAAACAGTGAGGAGGAAAAAACTGTAATGGGATAGAAGAAAGGTCCTAATTTGGGAATAACAGCCCAAATCAGAACACTGCAGAAGTCACAACCAAGCATACTTTCTGAAAAGAAGTAATTTCTCTGACAGTAGCCCTTTGTGATTGATCCCAATTACCATATGAGAGGCAATGAGCGTAATATATTGTGACTGCCTTGAAGCCTACAACATCTAGCTACAGACATCTCCTTGATCTAGGTGGGCCTGTGGGACTATCAGAAAGTCAAACGACAAGTATGTTCTGGGTGCAAGGAGAACATAAAACCTTGTTTCATGCCTTTTGTTCTCTTCTTTTTCCATCAAGTCAGTCCGTATCTGTAATCTAAATGAAGAATGGGGGCAGAAAATAATTACTATTAATTAGTAAAATACTAATAATTACTCTGTGTGGTTTTCAGGTGGGGGGAGTCATCCAAGTTTACCTTAAGGCATCATCTCCTGCTTTTATGAGCTTGATGCATGTGGTTCTTAGAATCATATCATGTTTTGGGTTGGAAAGGACCTTCCAAGCTCATCTAGTCCAACCCCCCCATGCAGTGAGCAGGGACATCTTCAACTCAAGCATCCAACCTTATCTGGAGTGTTTCCAGGGATGGGGCTAGTTACAGTGTGTCTGTCCATGGTGTACAGCTGATGACTTTTGATGACTTTAGAGATGGCAGCAGAGAGAAGGAAAATCATATACAAAAGGTCAGGACACAGTTTGACAGACTGGCTCACTAAGGTGGCACAGCACCGCCTTGGGACTTGAAGTTACTTTCTCTAAGCATCAGTAGGGTTTTGAACTGTCAGTTCTCTTAATGACAGTAAGTGGCACACAAGTTTTTTAGATGATGCCTCTCTCACAGGGCAAAGACCATGTCTCGGGGCTTATGTTCTATTCATGAAATAGGAGCTGGAGTGGGAAATATTTTTATTTGAATTGGTGGCTTACTTCATTTGGTTTTTCTCCTCATTTCCATATAGAAAGCTTAGTGTAATGTGAAATACTTTATCACTTTTTTTAACATGAATTTCCAATATAGATTATTTTTTGCACCTGCATATTCCCAAATGCACATTCTCTGCTGGTCTTAAAATATGAGTGGCTTGGCAGCTTAACCCCAAACTCCTCTGTAGAAAGAACAGAGAAGTGATTCCTTTTGTAAAACTTGGATTAAATTCCCCTAGCTATCTGTAAGGGAATGTTATGCAGTTTCACCAACAAGTTCAACTTCAAGGCTTTGTGCCAGGATGAAACTGTCATTTGCCTCTAGTAGGTATTTCAAGAATGCCTTATTTCAGTCGTGCTTTGGAGAGGCTGGAAGTCACAGCTGAATGTAGAATTCATGTGCCTCCATAGTTCAGACTTGTTTGGGATGAAGGAAAAGCTGATTTCCTTCAGCAGCAGAAGGGACGAATATTCCAATCCCTCTTTCCTGATCCTCTCTGTACTACTGAAGCTGTTAGGTTCATTTCAGCTCGAGGCCCTGTGCTAACCTCTGTGTAAGGTGTGGCGTGTGTTTGTGGCCATTCCTGAGCTCTGTAACCCCATCTGGTGGTGTGGTAGAGGGGGGGAAAGAAGCCAGGCACATAATGTGTCCTTTGCTTTTCTAATTCGTTAAACTGCTCACCTAAGTCTGAACTCTGGTGTCCCTTCACAACAGCTGCAAAGACCAGGGAGCACACAGCACAGAAAAGAATTAGCAGCAAAGGGACACATCAGGATTTGAAATGAAATATTGATCAGTTCATTAAAATTAATAAGACACTCATTTATAACACTCCCATTATTACATTTTGCAGCTTTTCTGGAAATAGAACAATTTATATGTCCTTATTCTTTCAGGAATCCCCCACTCAAGACGAATTTTGATGTCCTTTTCCTTTGCAAAGCACAGAATGTAACTCTTAATAGAGCCCAAGTTTGTCCCTGTTTTATTTATGTAACATTGGTTTTAATAAGCCATTGTTTTTTAATAGACTGGAAGAGGTAGACATAGTATTATGTACTAAAAAATAGCTTTAATTGAAAGTGATCCAAATTAGTGTATAATTGGACTAATGTTGCTGTAGTTATGGTCAAAAATTAAAAGGCAGTTATTCACATGCTGACTAAGTTCCAGCAAATCGGACAAATCTGTTTCAAAGCAAAGTGGGGAAACCCTTTGAGTTAAGCTCAGGAACTCAAGGAACAAGTTTATGCAAGGGAATGTTGGCTCATAAAAAGGCAGTGTCACATTTTTCCTTCAGAAATATGTATATGGTGGCCTCCATACTACAGAAATGTGAATTTTCAGGCTACGTATATAATCTCCTTGTGGAACCCTAAATGACTTAAAACTGGATTTCCAAGGTGAATCTATCTCTATGTTGTACTAGGTATTGTACTTTGTTAAATAGTATCTTTATTAAAGGATTTACTTGAGAGAATTTGAGCTGCTTGACTCATGGAACTTTGTGCTGGAATGAGAAATTGCTCGAGGAATACTCAGTCTCCATGCCAGTGGGAGGCTGGAGGAAAAGAAAGATGTAAAACAAAGATCTTGGAACAATTGTTAAGTGGATAGTACTTCTCATGGATGTGGTCGCTGACAATTCCTTTTTTCTGCAGAAGCTTCATTGAATTTTCTTGCCACACAGCCCAGGAGAGTAAACTCTTCTGTTTAACCAAGAAACATCAACCACAACCTTATAGTTGACACCCCTTCTTTGCTCTGCCGTTGTGCTCATCTTCAGTCCCCCTTCGCAAGAAGATGCAAGTTCAATTTCACTGTCATTTCTTTGGCACCGTGATCGCAGCAGGTTGCAGATGGTAACGAAAATGCTTCGGGAGCTAACTCAAAGGAATGGCCTAGAAATGGATGATGATAACACCACATAGCCCTTCATCAAAACCGCCTGCTTTCTGATAATCGTAATAATCAGTAGGGTTCTCGGGTAAAAATGTATGCGTGTTGTGGGTGTGTGTTAAGGTGTTTGATGCTGGGGATGAGAAAGCTATGCAAATATCTCTGTCACGTAAAAGAGACTTCTCCCACTCCTGTCTGTAGAGAGAAATGACAGAATTTGATCCAAGTGTGCCTTGAAGACTTAAATAATGAAATTTATTTACACAGAGGCTTTGGTTTGAGCCTCCAGTTCCTAATTTGGAGGGGGAGTAAGAGTATCTCCCGCATCATAACAGTAAGTTATTAACTATATAAACTAATACTTCAAAACTAGTGAAATCTTCACTGAGTAGCCTTAAAGAAAGCCAGAGGAAGGAGAGGAAGCTGCAGCAGTGACAAGTATGGTATCACAGTTATGTAGATCTAATTAAAAAAATCTTGTCTTTTAATTTCTGGCTCATTAAATTTCTTGTTGTTGCATCAGCCTATATGTCTTGATAATAAGCTGTCTGGTAAAAATTGAAGTCTCTTACATTTGTGTGTCTTAATTCTTCTGCATGATTTGGGCTCCCTTGGTAGTAGAGAGAATGATTAAAAAAGCTGTACTGAATTCACAAGAAGCAGCAGGAGTCTCATCCACTACCAGTGCAGTTCCAAAAGAGACTGAAAAATTAGGACTAGAACTACTTTTCCAGGCCTGCTTTAATCCCTTGCTTATGGTCCTAAAAGGAATTTTGAAGAGTAAGAACAAAATTAAACAGATACTTTATCTTGATGAAGCTGTAACCACCAGTGTCAGACTAGTGTCTCACTTCCCATATCTGGGAGCCTTGACAAACACACTGACACAGTGTGTGTGTCAGAGCTAACTTTTGTATTCTTGCTGGGTTTTGGGTTCTTTTCTCTGTCTCCATTCCCTACTTATATCTCTTAAAGCCTTGTGTATTTGTTTGTTTTCTTTTTGCCTTTCTACAGAAACACTGTTCTTCTGCCTGTCTTTACTTTTCCCGCTCCCCCCTGGCTAAAACTGATGAGAAACAGAGTCCTCATGCATTTGTGATCCTGAAGATCTGGGCAAACACAGATGAGCAGCAGGGAGGTAAAATATTTTGTCCTCCAACCCAGTGAGGAGCAGTCTCTTCAGGGCTGGGAGGAGGATGAAGGCTGCATAGGGGAAGAAACCTTAGACTCATTGCTTCCCTCTGTCAAGCAGGTAGTTTTGATGATGAGACACCTGGAAATACTGAAATACATAGGTTTCATTAAGAAAGGCTGGGGAGGTGAGAGTAGGGCTGAGAATGGCAAAAGCCGTACTTTCTAGAAGAAAAGGCAAAAACCCCCTCAAGATTCTTTCAGGGCTCTCATGAAAGCCAGAAAGTAGAACACAACGAGTGTATCTTTCTGTGTAGGCTGTCTTCAAATGGAGGCAGACGGTCACAGGCGGTGTTTGAGTTCTAGGTTCAATAAAGGCACATCCTTCAGTTAGACAAGGGAAAACAGTGTCATTTGTTAGAATTCAGAAACAATATCTAAATGCCTCAGTGACTTGTCATCGACTGACTCACTGCACTGTCATAGTAGGACTTCTGTCTTTCACATGAAAGCTGAACTTGCCTAAACAGTGTCTTGCCAGCTCACGTTAACAGTGTGTGTATGCGTGTGTCCCAAACTTGTCTCCAGTTCACTCGTGGTGAAGAGGGGATTTGGGGGTGGAGCAGGGCAGGAGGTGGCAAGGATAGGTTAAATGATTAGAAATCTCACTACCTCTTCCTTGTAGACTTCTGAGTGCCAGCTTTTTCATTTGTTCTGTGTGTCTCTGAAATGAGTCTTTCAGTTGCCAAAGAAAAACATTCAAAAGTGATGAGCTGGCCATATTTGTTAGGATGTGGTCATTTACTTAGTCCAACCAAAAAAATGTCTTTTCTTGTGTGCAATGTCTGCTTTTGTAGTTACTGGCTACTTAAAAAAAAAAAAAGTCTGTGTTGGAATGACCTCAGCTTGACTTTCTTTACCTCCTGCAGCTCATTAGGGTATCATCAGGATCAATTTATTTTTTTTTTCTTCATTTAATTTGCAACATCAGTTGTATTTC
Organism: Ceryle rudis; assembly: GCA_033439905.1. Classification (NCBI taxonomy): domain Eukaryota; kingdom Metazoa; phylum Chordata; class Aves; order Coraciiformes; family Cerylidae; genus Ceryle; species Ceryle rudis. The sequence goes on along the minus strand of JAAGNO010010105.1, from coordinate 5,448 downwards.
AGATGCCGTTTGCTTTTTATCTTAAGAGCCAATCCTTTCTAATACTAGGTACATCCTGCAAAGAGCCCTTACTGCCTTCTGATCCAATACTTACTCATCCTGGGACCTAGTCCAAATGCCACCAACAGTGCTTGTGTGAGCTTTATTTTGTTTGTTTGTTTCAAAAACATTTTGTCACATGCTGTCATGCAGCAGTATTAAACCCAAAGTGTGCAGTTCAGGAGGTAATGGTCATGGAGATTAAAGAACCTCACCTGAGCAGCAAGTGGCTTTCTGCTCTTCATACGCATTTCCGTCGTGAGGTTTTAAGTTTAGTATTACAGTGTGTGCCTTGTCCATCTGGTGATGTTCAGTTGCTCTTTGAACCCCACCCTTTTATTTTGGCTCGGTATTGAGTGACTTCAACAAGGTGACCTCATCTGATGTGTGGTGTAGTTTTTCGCTTTTGAAGACTTCAGAT